>VYZW01029237.1:16927-45766 GCA_013401315.1 Balaeniceps rex
TTTGTTCTCAGAGTTGTGTTATGTATCACCTTACTTACTGTATATACTGTTTATCAGTATTTATGTGCTGTTTATTACCTCTGGGAGATGGATTAAGGCTATCACTTTGTTGTACTGTGTATCACTGGCTTATGGTATGATAAAATTATTGGTCATGAGATCAATCTTGTATTTGTACTCAGCATTGCCATTACCTCTATACTTCGGAAACCATCTATTGGAAATTATTAATAATTACACTTTTTACTTTTTCTTCTCGGAGAGCCAACCTATGGGGGAGACACGTTCCTCCATCTTCCCCTTCTTCTCCAGCCTAATTACAATAGCACTTGAGAATTTTGAATATCCTTGGGATGTCCAAACCAGCATGTTCCTATTGCTATGTCTCCTGAATGTGTGTCAGGTCTTGCTTAGGGTTAAACAACTATTTAAGATATTGCGGCTACTCCAACCCCTGCGACAGGCACTGTGGCTACTCAAACCCCAGCAACAGGCATTGCAGTTACTCCAACAGCTGCAACAAAGCATGGTGGCTACTCAAACCCCAGCAACAGGCACTGCAGCTGAACCAGAGAGCCAACCCGTGCTGGTATCAGTCACCCCCTATACACAAGAAGAAATCTTGGAGCCAAAGTCAGCTCATTTAGTAAGGGATGAAGACGCTTCTCCTAAGAGGGAGCAGTGGGAAGAAGCATACTGCCCTGGCAGCGAGGACGCAGACTACTCTAAAGCAGGGCCATCATGAGAACAGGAGGAGGAAGAGGAAGAAGTCCCCGCTTCCCCGTGAGGAAGAACTCGGCAGGAGCATTCCTCCTCTTCCTTGGAGGGAGAGAACTCATGAACAAGATAGTAACCACCTGATCTCTATCCCTGAGTGAGCTGTGAGAAATGCGAAAGGATTTCAGGCATCATCCAGGTGAACACATTATCACCTGACTGCTCCGATGCTGGGATAATGGGGCCAGTAGCCTGGAATGAGAGGGTAAGGAAGCCAAACATCTGGGATCCCTTTCCAGGGAAGGGGACATTAGTTGCCAACTGGGGTTAAACCGCAACACATAGTTTCAATAATACAGGAAGAGAAATGTACATGTGCATGATGGTGCACATTTTGAGGGTCTTATAAGCTCAGCAGATCTCAGACAGGAAGACCGTGAGGAATTTCATATCACTCTTCTTCTTTCTCAATCACCTCTGCATCTCTCTGCAACTGAGATCAGATGTAGCACTGAGTTCAGTGATTTTCTAAATGGAAATAGTTTTATTCTTTGTTGCGCTTTCTTAAATGGTTTGGAGTTTCTGATAAATCTTTATTCTTTGTCATTTTTGGACTTACTTAAGGGGTACAGTGTAATGGGAGAGGAGCTCACTGCACTTACATTGTGCCAAGATCTGTGCAGAGAGTTTTTCTTAAGTCATTTTAAATCCTTAGAGAGAAAATATAGTACATACACCGAATTTTACTGCTTAACTGTACTTTTTGCTTCTAATCCAGGCACAAGAGTGGATGTTAAATTGCAGTGAGTGTCTTTCACATTTAACTGCAAAGGCCAGATATTCTGCGTCTTTGATTCATTGTCTGCAAACCTACCATCAGGAAGGTACAAAGTTTTCTGCAGAAAACTTTATAAAAATTAATGAGATGGTTTTGGCTCTGGGTAGCAAAAAAGAACTAAAGCAATGGCATATTTTGTGGCTAAAATGTCAGCAAATAAAGCACCATTTAGCAAAATTCCTTTCTGCAGCCCTCAGAGATTCCAGTAAGGAATATTTTCATAAAGCCCTCAAGGAACCTCCTATGAAGATCAGTGACGAGTTTGATGTTGAAGGTGTGAAGCTGCTAAGCCAGTCCCCTAATCAGTCCTCTTCTAGCCATGATGACAATATTTGGTTGGACAAAAACTAATCCTGTCTATAACAGTTGGCCATTAGGAGTACCATCCTTTTTAGGCTATAGGAATGTAAAACAAAATATGGAAGCAACTGTGGAAATATCTGCATCTCCACTACAGTTGCTTGCTCCTCTTGGACTTGAAAAGGTGGGTGGATGCAAAGAAGGAAACTGGAATTCAAAGCACACAATGTTTGCACCTCACACTCAGCTTCATTCTACTCTGAGCCAATCTGCTCAGCATCTACGTATCACAGGAAACAACCACTAAAAAAGGTTACGAAGAAAACGCAAAGCTTTGAATTTAGCCAGGATGGAGGCAGCCACAGTGAATTTCACCACCTTGGATACACAGGAGTTTATATCAAAGGACTCAAAGTAGCCAGTAATAACACTGATGAGAAAAGATATTTGTAGTGTTTGGAATACTAGAAGTCCTTTGGTAAGTGGAGACTGAAGTCTATCCTCTCCCTCAAGGATCAGTCATACAAAAGAAGAGGAAGAGACTAGAGGTGGAAGGTGAGAAATTATTACACCGTAATCTCTTAAGCGAGGAGCAAAAAGAAAAGGCTTTTTGAAAAGTAAAGCTCAAAAGATGACAGAAATGGCAGCGACCTTAGTTCTAAAGGAAAGTTTTTGTGTCATTTTAGATTAGTTGAGGGAACAATGGAGATGGCGAGGATTTTCTATTTTTTTTTTTACTTGGGGAAAATTCTCATTGAAATTGAGTGAACTGAGTGGAAGAGTGATGAATTCAAGATTTAAACTGTAGGCTTTACAAAAACGCTTTAATTTTTACTCCTCGGAAGTAGTCTCATAATTTAAATTGAACCTTTTTTATGTCCAAAGCAAAACAATCATGGCACTCTTTTCAGGCTAGTGATCATAGCGGAGTATAGAGTTGTTCTGTTTTTTTCCAATATTCCTGTGTCTAATTTTTCTAGGGCTTAGCATTCTTTTGCAACAGGAGAAAACTTAATTCTTGGGCTGGTATACAAAAGCTAGATGTTGAAATTGCTTGAAAACTTAAATGACATTTGTAGCTTTGATATATTTCTTCAGATGAATCAAGTGTCTGAAGTAAGCAAAAGGTCTGCTAAAAATTACAAAATCAAGTTACAAAATAGCTTAAATCATGCATAAAGTAGCAAAAATAAAGATTGGTTCTATTTACTTTCGTGGGTGGGATTTTGAGTGTGTTCTGCAATTAAATGTTCATTTAAAACAATCTATTGATGCTATTTACTAAAGAACCTTAGTTTAAAGCAAAATATTTAGGCAATCTAAGTGATATAATTTACAAGGAGGGGCATAAATAGAATTGGCATTTTCTGAAGTACTCTCCTAACTCCTCAGTCCCTCCTGTCTGCTAACTGACTTGAACATTATTATAGGGAATTTTTTATTTTTTGGAGTAAAGATCATCCATTTCAGGGATGATATAGCTTGGTAGGTTGACCAGTTTACCAGTGACTTCTCTGAAGATGGAAGATTAAATCAATATTAATAAACAAAATTATGTGTATATCTATACAGTCTGGCACCAAAAATGATAGGTCTTAAAAACATACTACTTCTGTCTTCCTTCAAAACATTTTTCAATTAATCCTTATTAATTAGTAACTCAAACCAGAATCATGTTCCTTGATTCACATAGGCTTTTCCAAAGGGGAATAATCTCCTTGAAGTTCAGTTCATTATCACTGTGGTGTTCTTCATTGAGCAAGTTTACTCATTATGTCTGTAGCAGTATCTGAACTGTGGTTTATTTTATTTATAGTGTCTGTCTGCTATAATTTTCCAGGACTGTAGTTCAGCAAACTATCAACAAGTCAACCTATTTTTAAATTTAATCAAATCCTGAGGTAACTCTAATGATCTTAGAGTTTAACATATGCTCAAGCAGTTTTGCTGAATGGTATTATAATGTTTTCTAAGTTGTTGCCTCTGTGCTTCTGGAAGACATAGATTAGTGCAGAAATGGATATCTTAAGTGATGTTTTTTTCTATATAAGTAAGCATTTTAGAAGAAGTTTATCTGTTTTTTATTTTAATAGATCAATACATGCTACTTTTAATAATGATGAAACATTATTTTCACTTAAAACCATGAATGTTCATTTTTTTGCAACTATTTGTAATTGCACCTTTTTTTGTAGTGAAAAGTGTTATGTCACTTTATTCTCATGTAAAATAATTTCTAAGATGGATCCAGTTTTCATGTTAAACTTTATAAAATCTATGATTTTTTTATCAGATCATTAGCATTACTTGTCCTGTGCAACCATTCCTGCAATAATAAAAAAAACATGCTTAGCCCTTTGCAGATGTAGCTGTTTTAAAATCTCATCTACACAGATCAAATTCTAAGACCACAAATGCCATGGGCTTTTCAAATTTTTCATGGCAGCTTGGAAAGGCTGCATTTTGCTGTAGAAACTAGCAGCACTCTCAGCTGCACAATAACCACTCTTAGGAAGCAGGTTAACAAAGCTACTAGTTTACTTGCATATGTAAGCTTTGCCACATGTGAAAATTATTGGAATTTCTGAATACTGACATAATATATGGTTTTATTCTGCAATAAAAAGTTTCATGTCTTTTCCTTTATTTTCAAATGATTCTGTGGGGTTTGCGTGAGTTTTTTAGTTCTGTGATTTGGGTTTTTTTAGATAAAGCAGAACAAGGCGGGGAGGGGGTTGGTAAGATTTCATGCATAAATGTATTCAACGGTTCCTGGTTTTAAATTTATCAACATGTAGAAAAGCCGTAATTGTCTGCAGGGAAAGTACTTTTTGTTTGTTTTGTCCCTGAAAAGCACTTGCATTTAGGAAGATCATAAAGTTGTAACTGACAAGACAAAAGAACTCTTAGGCAGCTGAGCAGATGATTTTTCATCAAATATGTGTAGAGATGAATAAAACGTGCAAGCAGAAAGAGTTCATTGTTTACACCTTGTAATAAACTGTCTGTGCTTAAAACAATTCTTTGTCTTTCAGCAATAAAGTACAGCATATAATGGATGAGATGATCACAACAAAAAGAGCATATGTTAGATGTTTAGGATATATCATCAACAACTATTTTCCAGAAATAGAAAAAAATTATTTACCTCAGGATTTGCGAGGAAAGAAGAACATTATCTTTGGGAACCTCGAGAAAGTCCATTATTTCCACTGCCAACACTTTCTGAAAGGGCTGGAGCACTGCAGAAATTTCCCACTGTCTGTCAGCCACTGCTTTCTCAAACATATAAGTCCCAGTATCAAAGGAGGATGTGTTCTTCTAGTCTGACATTTTGAGTTAACTACAAATTCTGTTGCCTGTTGTGTCATCTGAATTGCAAATCTTAACCTGTGACAAATTTATACTTTTGTCAGTCAGTCTGTGTCACATCTATGGTCCTGTGCCTGCTAATGATTCCAGCATTTAAAACTACTTGGCCAATATGTTTAAATCTCATAATGTGTTAGCAATGAAGTAATCTAATTTCAGTATTTCTGATTTTATGCAAACTCAATGTCTGAGAGCAGCAAAGGCCAGCTGCTCCCTAAGGGACAGGGGAGCTGGGAGGCAAGCGTGATATTAAGGCTGGCAGGTCAGGGGTGCCACCAGCCAGAGCCCAGTCCTGGAGTATCTGAGCAAGGGAGGAAGGCAGGCCCAGGGATGGCAGCCAGTGTCAGTCGAGTCCAGACCATTAGGAACTCCACAGTGACAGGCAGGTCCAGATCAGGCCAGGAAGTCAGTCTACAGGTCAGGGTCCTGATTAACAGGGGTACAGGCACAAAGGTAGCTGAAGCTGCGACAGGCACACCTGTCTGGTAGTGACAGAGCTGGGGCCTCTGGGCCCATGGGCAGAGGGCGTGGTAGAGGTTCCAGGTGAGGCTGGTCAGGGCAATCAAGGCCTACTGGTGCACTCAGGGCCCTGATGCTAAGTTGTTGTCCTTTTTATGAACCAGAGTATATAATGACGCAATCTTTTCAGTGACATGCTAGTGTTATATATAATACCAGATGAGAACTGTGAGGGTAATGGGTTTTTTAGGTAGTCCTGCAAGGAGCGGGGAGTTGGACTCAATGATCCTTATGGGTCCCTTCCAACTTGAGATATTCTATGATTCTATTAACAGTGTAGCTTCAAAAGAGTTAAATGTAACTCCTGATTATGGTTACTTGTTCCTAATAGACAAAGCATCCCATTGCTGGGGATTTTTTTATGCATGTGCTCTGGACGTGTACTAAATGCAATTGATTTTTGTTGGAAATGATAGTGTATGTGTGGGAGGTATAATATGGATATGGTTTTTATATATACAGTTTTAAGACTGAGCTTGTATGAAGCTGGCCTTACAGCCTGCCTATGATTTGGGCATATTTGGTAAATGGTTCTTTCTCCATCTTCCTCTCAGCTTAACTTGTGCTTAAGCACAAGAACATTTTTCAGTAAATGAAAGCTGATTCAACGGCACTTGGAGAAAGTAAAATCAGATACTAAATATTTTGCTGTTTTAAATATCATGTCACTCTTTTTTCTTCTTCCTGACTTTGTCTTGCTATGGAGCAAAAGGGGGGATTATGAAAGTTACAACACTATTTTAAACAGGCATGTAAATTTGAACAGGAATTGTGTGCATACTTGAATCAGAGCCAGGTATAAATGGCATAAATAGGAACGTGGATTAGATTAAATACTGTTCCATAGCCTCATATTTCTCTGCCTAGTGGTAGCTATACATTAAATTTTCTGCAAGAAAGAAGAATTTAACAACCAGTGTTGCAATTGTGTGGAGGAGAAAAGATAGGATTGATTACTTTATTCTGATAGGTGGATTTATTCCTCCTCTCTCCCTAAATTTGCATTTAATGTTAATAGTACTGTCTTGGGCTTACATGGCAAGATTTCCGTAGCAGGGGGTGTGTGATGCAGCACTGGCCTCTGTGAGAAGAGACCACGAGCTGCCCCCACGTTGGACAGAGCCAGTTCCAGCCAGCTCCAAGATGGACGTGCTGCTTGCCAAAGTTGAGCCCATCAGCAGCATTGGTGGTGCCTCTCTGTTAACATATTTAAGAAAGGGTAAAAAACACTGTGAGAGAAAGGAGTGAGAAAAAGTGGGAGAAATAACCCTGTAGACACCAAGGTCAGTGAAGAAGGAGGGGGAGGAGGTACTCCAGGTGCCTGAGCAGAGATTCCCCTATAACCCATGGAGAAGACCATTGTGGCGCAGGTTGTCCTACTACAGCCCATGGAGGACCACACTGGCATAGATATCGACACTGCAGCCCATGTAGGATCCAACACTGCAGCAGGTCAATGCACCCTAAAGAAAGCTGCAGCCCATAGAGAGCCCGCACAGGAGCAGTTTCCTGGCAGGAACTGCGGCCAGTGGGGCACCCACGCTGAAGCAGTCTTTTCCTGAAGGACTGTACCCTGTGGAAAAGACCCACACTGGAGCAGTTCCTGAAGAACTGCAGCCCATGGAGAGCCCATGCTAGAACAGTTTGTGAAAGACTGTATCCCATGGGAAGGACCCCATGCTGGAGCAGGGGAAAAGTGTGAGGAGGAAGGAGCGGCAGAGATGAACTGTTATGGACTGACCACAACTCCCCATTCCCCATACCCTCTGTGTCGCTCGAGGTGGGGAAGAGGTAGAAGTCAGGAATGAAGGAGTGAAGTAGAGCCTGGGAAGAGGGAGTGTGTAGGGGAAGGTGTTTTTAGTTTTGTCTTTGTTTCCCACCATCCTACTCTATTTTTAATTGGCAATAAATTAAATTTCATTTTCCCCAAGTCAAGTCTGTTTTGCCCATGATGGTACTTGGTAAGTGATCTCCCTGTCTTTATCTCAACCCACAAGCGTTTCCATCTTATTTTCTCCCCCTTGTCCTGTTGAGGAGAGGGAGTGAGAGGGCAGCTAGCCAAGATCAACCCACCACAAGTACACTTTCTTAAAGTTAGCTATACTTACAAATCAATTAAATAATCATGCTTAGAGAATCCTGAGAAAATGAGCACTTAAATTCAGAACATGACAGTTATGATGCTGTCTCCCAAGTCTCCTCCTAGCTCTGTCAGTGAGCTGTACGATGCTCCTGTTAATCACTAAAAGGTTGGAAGGGGCCTCTTGGGGTCATCTGCTTCAATGCCACAGCTCAGCTTCTTTATCAGCCAGTAATACGGATAGCATCTAGGTTAATGTGTGCGACTTTATCATAGTCATTTGCTAAGCATTTAAGTCATTTGCTAATCATTTCCTAAATATTTCAGTGTGCAACAAAGCACATACAGAGATCCTTGAATTTGGAGTCTATTTTACAAATATGTTCAGGCTGTAATCATTAGGAAGAATGAATTCTTAAGCATTTGTCTGTTAAGGTAGACACAACTGGAATTTGTGAGGCCCTTGCAAGGTTAGACAGACTGCTGAAGTCGAATGGTTTTTCATATAGAAATGCCTGGATAAGGACATAAGGGCTGACAGAGTTCTACCTGCTGTTTGCTTTTGCAGTGTTTTGACTGTGGTAGGAGCATGAAGGTCTTCTTTTCCTTAGCTGTGTGTTTCAGCTTGGCAGAATAGTTTCTGGAAATTAGTTTTTTATGAAGATAAATGATTTTCATGTCACCATAAAGACAAACTGGAAAATGTAAAAGCCATCTCATCTCATCTCATCTCATCTCATCTCATCTCATCTCATCTCATCTCATCTCATCTCATCTCATCTCACACTGTTTTGCCAGATTGCAGCTTTCTATACTGTCATTTCGGTGGGTCACACAAACCTGAAAATGAAGGTGTGGAATTATGCAGTCATAGAATATTTTAGATTGAAAGGGACCTCTGAGGGTTCTAGACCAACGTTCTCCTCAGAGGAGGGCAAATCTCAAAGCTAGATCATGTTGCACAGGGCCCTGTCTAGTCAACATTTGAAAATCTCTAGTGATGTGCATTACAGACTGAATGGAAATTTATATGCATCTTTACCAAAAATGACTGTGATCTTGGGGTTCTATTTTATTTTTCTTATGTAAATAATTGCCCACCCTCTTAGGTCATTAAAATGGTCTTGGATTAAACCTAATGACTTCAAGTTGCATGTTTGGGGTTTATTTTTTCCCCTTTTCTTTCTGAACCCACTTCACACTAATATGTTTCCAGTAGCATGTTTTGAAGTTATTGTCTGCCATTACATGCTTGTCTTCAGGTAGCATTATATGAAAGAGCATAATGAGGCTGCAGATGAAAACAAGGCATTGACTTTTATGTGGTATTCTGTTTGGTTTATCCAAATAAATCTGCTTAAGTACTGTTAGGGAAAAGAACAGCCTCGTGACTGAGAGTACATTTGTTTTGAAATAAGAAGATGGTATGAAAAGTCAAACTTTTTTGTTTGTTTGAATTATCTCATCTGGAAATTCAGTTGTTACTTCATTTTTCTCATGATGACTAGGCCAGAAAAAAATCTGACTGCTTTGCTTCTGATATTAGGATGCCTTGAAGGCCATGTGCAAAACTGAAAAACTCTTGTGGTGAACTGACAAAGAACTGAGCTTTCAAGTTCTGGTTCTTCTTTTACATCATCAGTGTGTGATACAGAGGAACAGAACTGGAATATTCTTTCTTCAGGCTGTTTGGGAAAATCACTGTTGTGCATCTTTCTGAGATACCAATCCTGAAATGATCATTAATGACATACTTATTCCCATATGTCACCTGGAAGTACAATCACAGTTCTTCTAGCTGATCTAAAGGAAAAGCCACATTCTATTTACGGCAGTAAACTGGAGGAATTGTAAATGACTTGTGGTACCTTCTTTCAGCCAACTGTAGTATTTACAGCAGATATGATAGTTTGCGTGGCAAGCATTTGCCGAGTTCCCAGAGGCACTTTCAAGAAGCCTTTGGGTGAAGCCTCGCCCAATTCTGTAGTTTCTGCTTTGTTTAAAGGACTGGTCAGAGTGATGGCTGTTGGTGTTTCATTTGCATTAAGGGATTGTGCCTTGGATACTTCATTTCAGTATTTTGCACATAGTGCTGTTTCTCACTTCAAGCTTGGATTAAAGAAGAAAATTATTTTAGCTCTTATTACAGTTATGGTTACTCTGTTAGGAAGAAGTGGTGGTTGTTTGCCTACTAGCTATATGAATGTTCTGAGACAGCCAGTTTAACTTTTCAAGCTGAAATCTTAAGCTTTTCCTTTGTAGACGACATTTAACTTTGTGTTGGATGTGCTTAAGATTGAACAGTGCCAACACTTTTCTTTTTCAGGGAAGCGATTCGGGCAAGAATTTAGTGATCTATCTGAATACATTTCCTGCCTTGCTGAAATGCTGGCCTTAATGTTGACAACTCCCTCCTATCTACACATCTTATACTCAACTATTTTCTTCTTTTTTAAAGAAAGTGGATGAAAGCAAAACCTGTTATTGCTGAATCTGCAGAAACTGGCACTAAACCCACATAAAGGCTTTTAATGGCCTCTTTTCTGATGTCACAAGTTCCCATTTATTCTGTTCCTACAAAACAATGTTGCAATCTGTAGCACCTTCTGAAATAACTGGAGTTACTCAGTTGGAGTTAACCACTGGAGTGGTTGGGTGTTACAGCTTCAGTTGATGAAAGAGCCAGGCCCTTTGACAAAGAAGATGTAGACTGTTCACAACCCTGCAATTTGAAAACATCATGTTTGGGTAGATCGGAGGCTCTCATTACACTGTATTCGCCATCAAAAGAAAAACACGTGATCCTTTCCTCTTTCCACATACCATGTCTCTTTCTAATCATCTAGTACCAGTGCTTCTAAGCCCTAGTTTTTCCCCTTACGGTATTAAACACAGGGGAGAATTGTCAATTAAAGGTTTGGCTTCAACCCAGTTTATGTAAATGTTGAGTTTAAGTGGTTGTTTAAATTGACAAAGTTGCTGTGATGTGGCTATGGTTGTTGTCTGTCTAGCTTCATTTTTGGCCAGTTTTGATTTTTCCTCTTAAATATGCGCTCCATTGCCTTCTCCAGTATGTCTTGACTACTACCCTGGTGTCTGAAAAAGTTAATCGGTTTCTGCTGACTGGAAGGTATCAGTTTTGGTGAAGTTCTTGGCTAGGAGGCTTCTCACAGCTGGGGTGAGCTCTATGACTTCTTTGCACAGAAGGGAGGGAGATTCAGACTGAAAGCCTGACCTTTTTAACTCTATTCTGTTTTATAAAATGTTGAAGAATGTTTTTATTCTGAAAAACCAACTGCAGATCCTTTAAACGTGCAGCAAAGTCAAGTTTTCATTCTGCAACCAGTTCAAATTTTTCTTTGGACTTTTGTGTCTTCTGGAGTAATCTCCTTAAGGATAAGACAAAATAATGGTGGTCAATTCAGAGCTAAACCAGATAACTCCTGGATACATGCAAGATAAGATAAAAATGATTTCAAGTCCTTGACCCTCCTCTTGTCTCTAGGGCGGTGAGATAAACTCATTTTCTTCATTTTGTCTTATGCAAAAGGTATTCAAGCATCTCGAACAAAATGTTTGGCAATTCTTAACAGTCATTCATGCAGTCACTGAAGTCACAAGAGCACAGGGGAAACAAGAAGAGCAGACAGTGAGACTTCATCAAGCATAGGAAATTGCTAAAGTCTTCCCAATCTGATTACATGGGCAATGTTGCTCTTGTCCTGCCTTTTTGTTTTTCAACTTTTTGTAACACTCTGTTTTCCCCATATCCTTCTTTGACTCATGCTTGGTAAGCAGCTGAGAGGAGAGTTGTTCTATGCCTCTTCTCAGTTTTTCTGCTTGTGACAGGAGGAAAGTCAGTGTCTGTGTAGGGTGGTTCATTTCAGGAAATGCGTTGTGGTGAGTATAAGCAGTGACTACTTCTTAACACTGCTGGTCTTCAGAGCTGACCTCCAGATGGCTTTCCCAGAGAATTTGTTGTTTGGTGGGTGCCACAAGAGGGAACCAGAATAGGCTTTTCTGCTGCATGACTTTTCCAAATTGTATCTTCCCATCTACATACTGTGATCAAGTTTTTTTTCAACTGTTGCAGACAGTCATGTCTCACTACTCAGCAAGTCTCCAAGCAGAGAGTGAACAGTCATTCATCCTGGGATCAGGAGTGGGGTAATGCTTGCTGCCCTAAAAGTACCTATAATGTGCCCTGTCATAGGGCAATTTTGTGAAGCTGCCTACAGGACTGTCACTACAAAGAATGCTTCTAGTCTTTGGACTATTATGGAAAAAAGCACTTGAATTTTAGCCTTGAAGCAATCTGTTCCCAGCTCAGATAGGCCGTGGTATTTCATTAGCATTAATAGTTGATATGTTCTTCTGCTAGGATAACAAAATAAGGGGCAGGGAGACAAGAATACAAGCTCCCTTTAATTGGGAGCAATGGAGAGGTTTTCTTTGGTGACGTGAGTGAGTAAAAATGCTGATGCAGGAGCTAATCATCACTTAGGTCAGATCCACTTTTTAAAATAAACTTCTCTTTAATTATTCGTAGAAAATCTGGATTTAAAAACAAAAAAAATTATTTCTAAGTGGGAAGGTAAGGTTTGTGCTTTACCCTTTCATGATGTTTTTCTCCTTTATTTGTTTCTTAATGGGAAGGAGGAGAAATGAATTATATGCAGGAAGTTAGAGATCTGAAAGATGCCAAAAAATGTTGTGCTTTTTATTTGAAAAGAACTATAATCCTTTGCTTTGAATTTTTTATGATTGTTTTCTCTAATCAAACAGCTATGCCTCAGTCTTGCAAATACCTTTAGGGCACAACAGTGTCTGGCTGAATTCACAATAGATAAACAGATGATGGAAGATAATAAACTGTTTGTGTTTGTCTCTTGAAAGCAAACCCTTCTCGCTGTAATTCATTGCTCAGGTTGTTTTATTAAAGGAAGATCTGTTTATTTACCTTTGGATGATATATTTAATTTTTAGTTTAAAGGTGGGTTGTTGTTTTTTTTTTTTTAATTTTAAAGGTATATTTATTTTTAGTTTAAAGGTAGGAAGATACTCATGTGTTTCCCAAGACAGGGGGACAAACATTTCAAGTGTTTTTTTAATTCAATGTTCTAAGTAGATGACGAGAGTTTCCCATGATCCTGCTGGATGTGGGGCAAGCTGTTTCTTTTTCTCCCTCACATTTTTTCCCCTTTCTAGGAAGCTTAAGGGAGCCTTCTGTTAAGGCTTAGTAGCCCTTAATGGGCTTAATATGGCATGATCCCATCTTGTCTCCAGGGGAGTACTGTGCAGGGAAGTTTCTGTGTTTCTGTTTGTGCTGCATTCAGTAGCTGAACTCCTTACAACTCCTGCAGGTTGTTAATGCTATGAGACATTAGCCCATTCTCATAGGAATTTTCTGTACTCGTATTTTAAAGAAATTAGATCAGGTAGATAGGACATTAGTGCTGTTTTAAGAGTAACCATGCTGGTTAAGAATTTTGATATTATATTAGCTTTTGCTCTGGAAAAATGAAATACCTATGACTACAACTGCTTGGTTTTACACAATGTTGGATCTGGAAGGGTTGATGCCTATAGAAAGTGAAGTTCCCTGCATATGTAGTCCTTGGTTGCTAATGTCTGGCTGGATAAAACATCAGTAGAGGTACCGTTTAGAATAAACTTCCCTAAATCTATATGCAAACAATTTTTTTTTGCTTCTTTTAACTGGAAAAAAAATCTAATGGTAGAAAGGAACTAATTTGTAGGGAAGTAGCAAGGACTGACACATCTTCTCTGTTTTTTTAGGAAGAACAGATTGGCATGTATGCATTGTACAGCAAGAACAAGCCACAATTGGATGCCTTGCTAACCAGCCATGGAAATGCCATCTTTAAAGTAATTACTGTCTAGTTCCTCACCTCATGTAAATTGTGTGATCATTACTTGTTGATTTTATAGTTGTTTAGGGAACATAGCTTAGCAGCACTTACCCATTTCTGCTACTTCTGCAGAATAAGCAACAATCTGGGTGATAAGATGGATTTGTCCTCCTATTTGTTGAAGCCCATTCAGAGAATGAGTGAGTATGCATTTTACTGAAGGATATGATCAAGGAGTGCACAAAAGCCCAGGAGGAGGAACTCAGTTCTGTGAGGGCTGCTGAGGACATTCCAACTACACCATGGAAATGACCTGCTTGCTATGGATCCTATTCAAGGATATGTGATGTAAGCATTTTCCCACTGTTACTTTGGTGCTCACTTGACTTTCCTGCCATGGTTTTTCACCAAGATAGCATGTCACCAAGAGAGACAGAAAGGAGTGCTTTAACACCTATGATTTGTCCTGCTCTGGAGCTTGTAAGACTCAGTTATGGATCAAAATCCTGGAGTGCCCAGTGCTGTGCACCATAATTAAGAAAACAGTGTGTAGGGGGAAGCCATGCCTATCCTAAAATGCTTCTGCTTGTAGGATGTGTGCAGCAGAGGGCCTAGACATGCTGTTTGGCTCTGGAATTGCATGTGAGCATAATGAAGAGATACCTGAACCTGTCCGTTATCTGGTAGATCCGAAAGCGGTTCTAGCAGATTCACATTGCTTTGTTTTAATCAGTAGTGCAAATGCAGCTGTGCACCCAGAGGAACATGTTCTCAAAATGTTATGCCATGTTTCCCTGTAGCTTAGCTTACTTTCAGCTCTGGAGTAGACATACTCTCCCCTCCTCCTTCCGTAGACATGGTGAAATCAATGCAGCCTTCTCTTATGTGTCAGAACTTTGTCATTTTCTCTCAACAGGTTAATTTGAAAGAGCAAGGGCAACTGCAATGTCAGGCTGAGTTTATTGTTTGCTGTGGAAAGAAGAAGTATTTGAGGCGTTGTGAGAGACTGAAAGAGTTAATGCCTCAAACATTGTGACAGGACAGGTTGGGGTCTGCATAGAGACAAGTTAAGGTCCCCATAGCAACAAATTGGCGTCTGCATAGCACCACAGGTGAGAAGCCAATTGGTGCGGAGCCGGGAGGCGTGTCGGAACATACGCAGTTCTGCTTTCTGATGTGCCCAGCAAGTCGTGGTGTATGACCAGAGGTGATACAGAGTTCATTTGGGGAAGGGGGCTCACAACCACCTGAAAGACCCCTCGCGACCACCCCCCCCCACATTGGCGCCTGCGCAGATGATAAAGAACGTTCTGGAACAAGTCTTCAAGGGGGCAAGACTGGAGGCAGGGACTAGCATAGGAAAGACACACTCCGAAGAGTCATGTTTGCCCGTACCATCGGAGGAGTCCACGCTGCTGCCGCTCCGGACCTGCCTCTCCCATCCGGTGCCAGCGCCGCTGGTGCAGCCAGAGGCCCTGCGCTCCAAGAGCAGCGTGCCCACCACCGGAGGACTGCCACATTTACCATCAACATTGCGGGATCCAAGGGTGGTGATATCTCTCACCCGCCTTTTCTTCCTTTCCTTTCCACAAGCTTCTAAGTATTTACAATTAGAACCCACATTGCCTGTCGTTGCGCTTTCCTGGTTCAGGTTGCCTATTGTGCTTTCCTGGTTCAGGTTGGTTTTTGCCATCAATAAAGTGTTTAATCGATCGTTTGGTGTTGTTTCACCTTAATCTAGCCCAAGGGAATCACAGAACAGCCACGATCCTCCTTGGACAGTCCAGTTTGGATTGTGACAGGTGTGTCTTCCTCTTTGAAGGTCTTATCTTGTTTAGCAAAACAAAAAAGATTAATGGGGGATGTGACGTTGTTATGTTAAGGGGTTAAAGTAATCTGGCAGATGCCCAATTCGTCGTTATAAGTCCAGTTGCGTTCAGTGTACAGAACTATCATGATTACAGATGTGCAAATAACGCGATACACCTTCAGTCTAGTCACGTTCCATGAACTACCACGGCCACACTTAAAGAGTCTGGTCGCGTTCAATGAGAACTATCACGGCTAGATTTAATGAATAGTGTACTTTATTAAAGCAACAGACACACAGGTTCTTTTGGATTACCGGTGATAAATTCACTGTCTGCAAAGCAGGTGCAAATACCAAGAGTATGAGTAATGCATTAAAAGATATAAAGCGATGCTATAGAGGTTTCTAAGTTTCCCCGGGAGGCACTTGGTGTAACCAAGTGTTCAAATCTTACCCAAAGGCGTCCCGATGAGGGGGAAGAGAGGCTCAGCCTGTCAGCTGATCCCAGAAGTCAGAGTGGTACGCGATGGTATCTTCCCTGACATTCTTTCTCTCTTAAGCTATTTTTATACTATATTTTACTTTTCAGGTGGAGCTTGAGTGACTCTAGTCATACATACCTTTGTTATGATTGGAGTAAAACTTTCTTGCTTAGCTTTTAAAGGTATAAACCAGGAAAATTCAAAGTGCAAGCTCAGTGAGAGGTGGTCGCACCTTGGAGGCGGGTAGCTTTTGGGATGGAGGTGTGTTTTGGTATTATAACAATATTATAATGAGCAAAGTTCACCAAAGTACAGCATTTTGTCAAAAACATGACAGACTGTTGGCCCAGGGTAGCAAATATGCAGCTTATCGGTTCCGTGGTACCTTCAAGTTCCCATATTATCACAGAGCCTGGCCGCGGTGTCTCCACACCGCTCCACCCTCTGAGCAGTTCCTCTTAGAGCTAGCACACCAAGTACCCCTGGCGTTGCCGACATCTAAGGTTGCAGGCCTAGGGAACTTCCGTGGAATGGATTCCTTGCACGTCAGCCGCACTCCACCCCGGAAACTTCTTTGATGCTGTACCTTTCCTAAAAATGTGAATATAAGTTTAACTTCTAAGTCACCTCCAGCAATTATTCCACAGACGTCTATATGTACAAACAGCCATTCAAGGTAAACTAAATCCTGTTGTCCTATTAGGAAAATCATATCATGCACAATGCTCCTTTCTCAGTAGCCTGCCCTGAACAGGGATGTGCTCTCTTTAGCACTGTTGGGTGAATGGACCAGCATCCAGCTGTAAATTTCATTGCAAATAATTTTTTACTATTATTGTTCTAGGGAAAAGATATTAAGCTGTTTTTTTCAAAGTTTGGAGAAGCTCTGAATAAGCAAATGTTGTGGTTTAGCCCCAGCCGGCAACTAAGCACCACGCAGCCGCTCGCTCACCCTCCCCCTCCCTGGTGGGATGGGGGAGAGAATCGGAAGGGCAAGAGTAAGAAAGCCCACAGGTTGAGATAAGAACAGTTTAATAATTGAAATAAAATAATAATAATAGTAATAGTAATAATAATAATAATAATAATAATAATAATAATAATAATTGTAATGAAAAGGAGAACGAGAGAGACAAACAAAACCCAGGGAAAAGAAAACAAGTGATGCAACCGCTCACCACCCGCCGACCAACACCCAGCCAGTCCCTGAGCAGCGATCGCTGCCCCCCGGCTAACTCCCCTGGGTTTATATACTGAGCATGATGTCATATGGTATGGAATAGCCCTTTGGTCAATTTGGATCAACTATCTTGGGCTGTGCCCCCTCCCAACTTCTTGTGCACCTGGCAGAGCATGGGAAGCTGAAAAAGAAAGTCCTTGACTAGCCTAAGCACTACTTAGCAACAACTAAAACATCAGTGTGTTATCAGCATTCTTCTCATACTAAATCCAAAACACAGCACTATGCCAGCTACTAGGAAGAAAAGTAACTCTAACTCAGCTGAAACCAGGACAGCAAAATATGGATGAATATCCATGTTTTTCTATGTTGTAAGTGCATAAGAAACACAAAATGCTTAAGAGTCTTACCATTTGGACAAGGGGTGAATATATGAAGTTCTAATTTGCAGTCACTTGGATTGAGAATACAGATATGTCCACTTTTGTTTGTGGATTGTGGTTTGCCAAAATACTGATACATATGCTTAATTTAAGTGTATGTTTAAACTGCTGTAGCCATAGAATTGGAGCCATAACTGGAGTTCACCTTGCACATGCGATGCCAGCTGGTGTGTCTTCAGCTGGTAAAAGCTGAATAGTGACTCAACTACTCCATCCTGTGTTATAGGCTCAGTTTACCTGAATTCACTTCAATCCTCTGATCATTAGAGGATGATCAGAGGATTGTGTACCTGCATTCTTTAGAAGGAAATCATACAAGCAAGACACAGACTACTGACTCTTGCAAAAACAAGTCTCCAGCTGGAAGCATTTGCAGGTTCATAACCAAATAATCAAGATGCAGAGTTCTCTCAATTAAGATGTATGACATGAAGAAATTAGTTTGCTCTGTTTGTAGTAAACATCAAATTGTTTTGTATCTTTCAGACAGCCAAGAGTGGAATGACAGAGAATGTTGGAGATGGTGGTCTGAGGTTTGAAATTTGGTTTCGAAGGAGAAGATCATCCCAGGACACATATATCCTTCAAGCAAACACAGCAGAAATTAATATTACATGACCTAATATCGTAGGAAAGATTCTTTGGAGACGGGCTCTGAGGAATCAAGGTATGCAGTCTGTAAAGATGTTTCAGTTGGTAATTTCTTGTTCTAGGCAGGCAGACTGACCCCTACCAGAGTGAAATAGATCTTACGCATCTGAAGCCAACAGAAATCTTCAGGTTAAGCAAGACACTCTTGAAAACAGCAAGTGTGTAAAGTAGAATTTTAGTATTTCCACACCTAGGAGTGATGCTTGTTGAAGAATTTGGTTGCATGTACTTCATATGCAAGCTGCAGGACCATAAATTGGTCTGTTATCTTTTATTTGGTTCTATGTTGTCTCATGAAGATTTATTTTGGAGCAGTCAGGGAAGTACCTGAACTTCAGGCATATGTGAGGGCTTGTTCTTTCCCGGTATCGATGATGTCAGATATGAAAGGGATAGAATTCCCCCTGTTAGCTGTAAGACAGAGATTTTAAGTATCTCTTATCACTTTTTGAGAGTGAGATTAGACAAGATAACCATGCTGGTTTAGCATTTCCTTCCCTGGAAAGGAAAAGGGACCCTCAGTGGTCTGCTACAACTTCTCCTTCACTCTCCTGCCATCCTCCATGCTTCAGTATCGCTGCTTATCTGACCCCTCAGTAAACCAGTACTTCTTTGATTCACGGACTAATTTTCTGTTGGCTTAGGCATGTTGTGAGATGTCACCATGATTTTAGAAATAAACACCCTCTTATTTTATTCATTCTCACTGTTCAGTATTGGTGATTCTGCCTGTTCTGCAATCATGCATACTGTCTCTTAGAAAAAAATAAGGGTCTTTTCCCTCAAACACAAAAGCCTTAAACAGGAAAATGGGAAACACAATGTTTCTTGAGTTCTAATCTTTCTCTATAAGCAATAAGAAACATGTATAACTTCATTCCTTTCTGGAAATAAACTGTTAATTAGCAGTTACATGTTTCACTTAGGAAAAGAAGAATATTTAAGAAGTGATCTGAAGGCGCTGAAACCTGTTGGACAAATACTTCTGTGAAAATAGTCAAGGGCAATATTTAGTTTATATTAGTTGTCTCACCTTATCAGCACAGTATCTCTTCATAAACATTACACATCAAGCAGGGTTTCATGATCCTTGTTCTCTAGGCACATTGCTCTCTAGGGTGTTTTAATTAATTGTTATTTTAAGGATTATCACTTAGAAACCTCTGTTGAATCCTAGGATTCTTCCTTTGTAGAAGCCTTAACACAAGACTCCTTTAAGTTCCCTGAAAGCGGAGTGTAGAAAGGGAAAGTGTAGGATCCTACAAAGTTTTCTAAGTTATCATAAAAGTTTTGCATCATACTTTAGCCAACTAATTTTTGTTAGCCTGTGTCCTGTCGTTTAAAACTGAAAGTCACTACAAATTGTAACTTGCCTATTCCACATTTTTAAAATGATCACGTCGGTTTTCACCACTAGAAGTCGTCTCTGCTTTAGCTGACACAACTTGTTTTCTGATTTGTCGGTAAAGCAGATGCAAAGAAATTTTTGTGCATGCTGGTTGAAACCAAAACAATAACCGTATACCTTTTGGTGACCTGTGTTACAGTACCCACGTACAGTGAAGGTGACCATAAAATTAATGCTGAAAAACATTTTTTAGATTCCCCCAGGTTATTTTGAAGATAAGTAAGATTTTTAAAATGTAACCTTTTTTTTTAACCAGACCCCACTGAAAAATGTTTGCTAAATGCTGCAAGTCCAAGAATGGAATCTTGCAGATATACCATCTTACTTAGATGAGAATTTTCTGTGCCTTGTTTCCTTCTGAAGGGTATAACACAAAACATAAATTGAAGAAGCAGAAGGAAGGGTGAAGATAGGTGCAAGAAGATTCACTAAAGTCAGTATAGCAACATCTAAAAATAATGAAATCATAGCAGTTTCTGTTTCATTTTTCCATTTCTGTTTGCTGTTCTGCTGGCAGCTAACTTTAAAAATCTTTGTTCACAAGAAGAGAAAACATTTCAGTGAGAAAACAACAATAAAGTTGAAACTGAAATGAAAGAAGTAAATATATTTAAAGAGATATTGTATAGATATGTTGCTAATGCTGGTGCCTCTCTCTTTTCTTTATTCTATCCTGTGAAAATTTTTAGCTACGGGACAAATCAGGAAGATCCTTCTAAGTTCTGATAGTATGGGGGCTCTTCCTTACAGCTTTGTTGAATCTGGTACTGTTCTTCTCTAGGTCACCACCTCACAGTGGACATACATGCTGGGTGAATGTGCTTGGCATTTTTTCTGTCATTTTAGAAAAATGCTGTTGCTGTTGGACCTGCCAGTCTTGCAGCTTTTCATTCATTGATTGTGCCACATCTTATCTGGCTCAAACCTCACAAGAAAGTGCCTCTGTTCTTTATTTGCAGAAGGGATTTCAGGAATTGAAAGGAAATTTCCAGGCATGAAGCTGGGAAAATAAACACGACCCTCTCTTTTCTACTGCACCAAAATATTTTTGAGATAGTTGAGAGGTTTGTTAGCATGCAAGTCCCTCTGTTTTCAATAGAAGACCACTTGGTAATACCCAGGAGGCATCACTACCCCTCATTAGCAGTTTTAGTACAAATACAAAGTGTAAGTCCCTATGGCATAAGTCTAACTCTTGGGTATTACTTTTGATCAGATGAAGGTCATGATATCTGCTTTGGAATTCAAATTAGCTGACCAGAGGAAAGTAATGTCTTGAACACTGACTATAATGGGAAAAATCATCACATTGTTTCCCTTTGAAAGAAATCTTTACCTTGCTAGGAGGTGACGAAGCAAGTTTGTTATATAACTGAAGTAATTGGGAGCAACTCAGTTGTGATGGTGACAGTATGGATCAGAGGAGGGCAAAGAGTCCCCTTTGGGGGAGGTGCATCCTTGAAATCTCTTATATTTCTAAAGAAAATAACAGCAAAAGTACCGAGGTTCAGGAAGACTTGCTTCTGTTATTTTGTACTTAATAAACTTCTGGTAGGGAGTCAGTCAGTAATGACTTCTAGGAAATGTCTGATAGTGTAAGACATTTTATTTCTTTGAATCTTCAAAGAGTTCCCTAAAATTTATTTGTGTACAACATCCATTTTAGAACTTCGAATACAAGAGATGGTATCAATGGGAATAGACAATAAACCTTTCACGGATATCAAACCCAGTGAAGCAGCCATGGGCAATCAAGCTGTTGACTACATCATGAAGGGAAAAGGTATGATATATTGCCCGTGCCGTACAGACTCTCTTCTTCCCTGCATCTGGGTCCAGTCAGAAGTCAGCTTTCAATAATTGCTTCATACCCTTTCTTTCTTTTCCAAGAAAGTCGAGAATAGAGTATATCACTGCATTTCTTCTTCCTTTGTCAAAAAAGCTTCAAGATAGTCCTAGAACTGAATAGATTTTATCAGAGTTTACTAAGATTGGTTTGTGTAGTAGATGATACTTGGTCAAATGTAAATTCTCAGTGTTGTTCCTGATCTTGTTTTCAAGATAATGTTCCCCCCTTTTTTTCTATAATGACCCAAATGTCTTTTTCTTACAGAGCCAAGATCTCAAGCATCAATAAGAATGTCTGTCTTTGACCATTCCACACCACTAAGGAGACCACATTCTACTATCACTAGTAGTAGCACATCTTCCTCAAGCAATCATCCATTCTAGGTTCATTGAGCCTGCATGTCTGCTCCGGCCCACCACGTTCAGGGTTCTTAGGACTACCCTTCTACCACTGGTCATACGATATTAGCACCTGCATTGGGGAAGATGAACTGGAGAAAGAAACAGGAAGTCAGCCTTCAATGAGTAAGTGGATTTCAGCATTGGCTCAAGAGGTTATTTTTCACGTGGTCGGTGGTTCAGATTGTTAAGGGACACATATGAATAACATGAATTGTAATTTCTGACTTAAAGGTGTATCATTGTTCAAATGTACTATATATCATGTATTAGTAGCAACTGCCAATGCACTCCAAATGTATCACTGTTGCTCAGACAGGGGCAGATCCTTGTGTCGCTATTGAGGTACTATGTTTCTCCTGCCTTCAAGAACCACACATGCTTCCTATTTTTGGCTTTAGCAGTACATAGAATCATAGATTCATAGAATCATTTAGGTTTGAAAAGACCTTCAAGATCAAGTCCACAACTGTTGAATACCTCCAGGGATGGTGACTCAACCACTTCCCTGGGCAGCCTGTTCCAATGCTTGACAACCCTTTCGGTGAAGAAATATTTCCTAATATCTAATCTAAACCTCCCCTGGCGCAACTTGAGGCCGTTTCCTCTCGTCCTATCACCTGTTACTTGGGAGAAGAGACCGACACCCACCTTGCTACAACCTCCTTTCAGGAAGTTGTAGAGGGTGATAAGGTCTCCCCTGAGCCTCCTTTTCTCCAGACTAAACAACCCAGTTCCCCTAGCCGCTCCTCACAGGACTTGTTCTCTAGACCCTTCACCAGCTTCATTGCTCTTCTTTGGACACACGCATTGTAATGACAGTGTTTCGTCAATGTACTGTGGTGTCAGACAGGTAAATATTGCAAGTCCAGAGGCATTGTCTTTCATGTTATTAGCATTCAGTTACATTGTCTTTGGAGATTTATGTTCAGTTTAGGACAAAAATGATCCTACTCCATGAGCAAAGACAATGTTATATTGATTAATTCCTGTGCCAAAAAAACATTCTTGTGAGCTTTTTCTATGGATTAATGTGGTCAGGTCATTCCCACTAAGCAGTGTTTGGTTTTAAATACATTTCCCTTTTCTATCAGAACAAAACCTCTCATGTATTAGGTCTCTCAACAGTTGTTTGACTGACAGGCATAAATGAGTATCTAACAGTTTTTTTCTTTTCGGTACTAGAATGATCAAGGGAAAATAATTGGCTATTTTAAAACTAACGTGGGAACAAGCAGAGTTTTCCTTTTTATTAAACTGGGGCTTGGGTGAATTTCCTAAAGCTGGCTTGCATGCTTTAACAATATTAGAAAGCTTTTTGAGCTTGAATCACCTCTGTAACACCTTTTGTAAGGGTAGTCTGCTGTAAAGCTCATGTGTACCTCCTTCTTGTAAGTTGTTTTCTTATTTCACTTGAATCATAGAATCATAGAAAATTTAGGTTGGAAAGGACCCTTAAGATCATCAAGTCCAACTGTTAACCTAGCACTGCCAAGTCCACCACTAAACCATGTCTCTAAGCACCACATCTACATGTCTTTTAAATGTTCTGTATTTCTCAGACCACTGTTACTTTCATGCAGCAGTTTGCTTTGGAAGCTGCTTATAAGAATATGGAATTATGTAGTATCATGGATTAAATCCATTCGCCGACATAAAGCAGAGCAATGCATTTTTACCTGTGTTTTGTGATTCATGTATATTGGATATGTACAGACAGATGTTTCAGGTACTTCATTTTAAACAATGATGTTTGTACCAATGCGATAATCAAACAGAAAATGTGCAAATGCACTTCTGACAATACCCTTTTGGACTGGATCAGATTGTTCAAGCTATGGAAGGTTGCCAGACTCTCTGGGTGTATAGAAGGAACATGGGTATTTGTCACTGTGGGGCAAATAAAACCTCTACCACTGCTCTGTTAACTCTCCTGCTTCCCATGCTCATTAGCAATCTTTGTCATCTCTGAGTTACCTATAGATAGTGTAATAACGAGCTGTTCCATTGTGTTAGTTTTCAGAGAATTAGGCATGAGCTGTCTCCATCTTTCTGACTGTGGGGACCAACAAGTACAACTCCAGGCAATATTTCATGTATGGTGGGTTACAAACACAACCTGGTTTTGTGCAAAGATAGTAGCTTGCTGAGAGAGGTAATACAAGGAATTTTCTTGCATAGACAGAAAAATGTATTGATCACTTCAGGCTTAAACTGTTTGTAAAGCGTTAAAAAACTTAAACTAAACTGGAAAATAACTTCACCCAAAATATAAATTTTTGCCAAAAAAAATATTTGAAATGAAACAATTTTAAAATAGTGTTTCATAGAATCATAGAATAGTTTGGGTTGGAAGGAACCTTTAAAGGTCCTCTAGTCCAACACCCTTGCAATGAGCAGGGACATCTTCAGCTAGATCAGGTTGCTCAGAGCCCCGTCCAACCTGACCTTGAATGTTTCCAAGGATGGGGCATCTACTACCTCTTTGGGCAACCTGTTCCAGTGTTTCACCACCCTCATTTTAAAAAATTTCTTTCTTATGTCTAGTCTGAATCTACCCTCTTAGTTTAAAACCATTACTCCCTGTCCTATTGCTACAGGTCCTACTAAAAAGATTGTCCCCATCTTTCTTACAAGCTCCCTTTAAGTACTGAAAGCCCGCAATAAGATCTTCCTGAAGCCTTCTCTTCTCCAGGCTGAACAAACACAACTCTCTCATCCTTTCCTCATCGGAGNTTTCCTCATAGGAGAGGTGTTCTATTCCTCTGATCATTTTTGTGGCCCTCCTCGGGACCCGCTCCAACAGGTCCATGTCTTTCTTGTGCTGAGGACTCCAGAGCTGAATGCAGTGCTCCAGGTAGGGTCTCACCAGAGCGGAGTAGAGGGGTAGAATCATCTCCCTCGACCTGCTGGCCACACTTCTTTTGATGCAAGCCAGGATACAGTTGGCTTTCTGCTGTGAGTGCTCATTGTTGGCTCATGTCCAGCTTTTCATCCACCAGTATCCCCAAATCCTTCTCCACAGGACTGCTCTCAATCCCTTCATCCCCCGGTCTGTATTTATACCAGGGATTTCCCCGACCCAGGTGCAGGACCTTTTACGTGGCCTTGTTGACCCTCATGAGGTTCACATGGGCCCACTTCTTGAGCTTGTCCAGGTCCCCCTGAATGGCGTCCTATCCCTCAGGCGTGTCAACTGTACCACTCAGCTTGGTGCCATCTGCAAACTNATCCTTCTCCACAGGACTGCTCTCAATCCCTTCATCCCCCGGTCTGTATTTATACCAGGGATTTCCCCGACCCAGGTGCAGGACCTTTTACGTGGCCTTGTTGACCCTCATGAGGTTCACATGGGCCCACTTCTTGAGCTTGTCCAGGTCCCCCTGAATGGCGTCCTATCCCTCAGGCGTGTCAACTGTACCACTCAGCTTGGTGCCATCTGCAAACTTGCTGAGGGTGCACTCAATCCCACTGTCTATGTCATTGTTGAAGATATTAAACAGTACTCATCCCAATATGGACCCCCAAGGGACACCACTCATCACTGATCTCTATCTGGACATTGAGTTGTTGACCACTACCCTCTGGATGTGACCATCCAACCAATTCCTCATCCACTGAACAGTCCACCCATCAAATCTATATCTCTCCAATTTAGAGATAAGGATTGTTGTGGGGGACCACATCAAAGGCCTTACAGAAGTCCAGATAGAAAACATCTGTAGCTCTTCCTTTGTCCACTGATGTAGTCACTCCACCATAGAAGGCCATTAGGTTGGTCGGGCAGGACTTGCCCTTGGTGAAGCCATGCTGGCTGTCTTGAATCACCTCCCTGTCCTCCATGTGCCTTAGCATAGGATCTGTTCCATGATCTTCCCAGGCACAGAGGTGAAGCTGGCAGGTAGCTAGTTCCCAGGGTCCTTCTTTCTACCCTTTTTAAAAAAGGGTGCAATATTTCCCTTTTTCCAGTCACCAGGGACTTCACCTGACTGCCATGACTTTTCAAATATCATGGAGAGTGGCTTGGCAACTACATTAGCCAACTCCCTCAGGACTCTGGGATGCATCTCATCAAGTCCTATAGACTTACGTATGTTTGGTTTCCTCAGGTGGTCTCGAACCTGATTTTCTCTTACTGGAGGATCTTGCTCTTACGGTCCCTGCCTTGCGGTCCGTCCACTTGAGAGGTGTGGGAAGAGAGATTGCCAGTGTTGTTGAATACTTCAGCCTGCTGCTCGTCCATTGTTACCAGTTTGCCAGTCGTGTTTGTCAGACTAGTACACTTTCTTTGACCTTCCTTTTCTGGCTGACTTATAGAAGCCCTTCTTATTGTTCTTTGCATCCATTGCCAAGTTCAGCTCCAGCTGCACCTTGGCCTCCCTGACCCCATCCCTACACAATACTCTTCCCAGGATACCTGTCCTGGCTTCCACTGCCTGTGCATTTCCTTCTTGCTCTTTAGTTTGACCAGCAGGTCTCAACTCACCCATGCTGGTCTTTTGCCTTCCTTTCCTGATTTCTTACACCTGGGGAACAAGAGCCCTTGCGCACTATGGAAAGCACCCTTAAAGATCTGCCAGCTCTGTTCTGCTCCCTTGTCCCTGAGGACAGTTTCACAGGGGGATCCTATTAACTAACTCCTTGAAGAGCTGGAAGTTTGCTTTCCTAAAATTCAGGGTCCTGACTTTACTCTTTGCCTGACCCATGTCCTTGAAGGACTGCGAACTCCACCAGTGCATGATCACTGCAGCCCAAGCTGCCTCCAGTCTTGACATCTCTGATTAGCTCACTTGTGTTGGCAACCAACAGGTCCAGTAACATCCCCTCTGGTAGAGCTGTCTGTTAGCTGGCCTAAAAAGTTATCCTCGATGTGCTCCAGGAGTCTCCTGGTTTCTGTGGGCATTTTGAAATGTTGTCACACCATTTTGCTCAACATAACTATCTGAACTCTACCTTCCCAATGACCACAAAAATCTTATATGAAAGATGACTTCTTAACAAGTGAGAAATCTCTGTAATTTTTAGATGACTTGTTTGCCATTTCTGTAACACCTCAAATAGAATATAGATGATGATTGTCAAAAATATTTTGCAGAAAGTGTTTATAGTGACAGATTATTTTTGGACCGAGAAATTCCACAAAAATAATTAGAGCTGTCATGCCTTCTTTCCCCTACGTTCTCTGCGGAGGAACCTTCTCAGCATCTTCTGAATTTAAAATGAACATTGGTCATTGTGTTGTTACGTAGTTTTATACTCCTTTCTTCGCTTAACTTCCATTCCTTAATAAATCAGTCCTCTCTGTTCTTATCCCTTAGTTATGCCAGAGCTGCATCTTTGCAAAGCTGAACCTCTGAATTCTTTTTTTACATGACTATGCCAATAAACTGGCAAGATCTGTGCAAAAGTAATGGATTACCTCTATTCTCCCCTGACCCATCTCATTTTGATCTGACCCAGGAGTGCTTCTGCAGCTGCTGATAGATGTATATATCCTGTAATGGATTATAAAAGTGAAATTCTTAATAGAACTTTCTTCCACGTTGGATCTACTTCAGTAAGAATTAGTTTCTTCATACATTTAGGATGACAGTTCTGAGGTTCTCAGTAGTAGCCTACTTCAAGTTAATTTGAAAACCAGCTATTTTATCAATAAATACTTTTATTTTTAATATACTGTTTTTAAAGGTTAAAACCCTATTAAAATCCACCTGATGAACATTTTTTACACTGCTCTGATTAGTCTTTTTGTAGTAACTGAAAAAAAGTTTGGTTTATTCTGTTAAAATTAATTTAATATTTATTGCCATACAAGCACAAAACCAATACTAAAACAGTTTGAATTCTAGAATATCATGACCTTTACTTTTAGTTAAAATTTAAGTGAGTTGTCTACCATATAGTGTATCTGCCATACACTATATGTTTAATATAATAATTGTTTTGACAGCTGTGAATCATATGACAATGAAAATTTTTTTCAAGCTGTGCTGACACTGCTTTTCCAGATAATTCCACATCTGCTTTGCTGTGAAAAATTCATGCCACACTTCATGGATTCATTTTTTTTTAAGCAAACCCATTGTGGAGTATTTTATCAAAAGCAAAAGAAAAATCCTAAATATGTTTTAAATGACATGGGAAGGGACATCTTTATTAGATTGTGTCATTCTGAGGAAGGTTTTTATTTTTGCAAAGTTTTTTTGTTTGTATCAGCTTAATTTTGCTTTCAAATAGATAAGTGGCATCACTAATATAATTAAAAAACACACAAGATGAAATAGATAGAACTTGTCAAGGTATTAAGCATTTTCTTCTGTTTTTCAACTCCAGTTCATGTATAGCAGGTGATGGTGTAGGTATTACTATATTTTATGCAATTTTGTAAATGGTGAAAACAACAACATGTAACTGATCCCTGTATGACAAGAAAAATGTACAAACTTTTGTAAGTATAGTTTTATTGCCTTTCAAAATTTAAACGGCTAGTTATTAAGGTATATACACAACTTTTTATCTGCTTACCTAGTATATTGGGACCAGTGGTCCAAAAGTTCCAAGAGAAACTACTCTAGTAATGTCGTAGATTTTTATTAGACTAGAACAACATTTATAGAGGTAAAAAACTGAGATAAATATTTGTAGCCACTTCTATATACGAAAAAGTTATTCCTTATTTGCTGGGGAAGACAGTTTGACTCTCTCCTTCAACTCTTTTTCATAATTGTTTTAAAAGAAACAGTAAATTTAAGACATTTTTCCATGTTACATTTGGTATTATCATCTGTAACTTTTTCAACTCAGCACAGTACTGTGAGATCCTGATGCATTTCTCAGCGGGAGTTTACTCTTCCATATTGACCATTTCCAACAATAAGGTGGGGCATGGCATGGAACTCAAGTCAATAAATCTGACAGG
>VYZW01029237.1:45804-58120 GCA_013401315.1 Balaeniceps rex
ACCTCTTCTGGATTTGAACAAGGGCATCTCAAGACACAGTCAGTTTTGCCAGCCAGGCAGAATATCTCAGAATCCTTTGTACAAATGACATTGGAGAAATGGGAGCTGCAGAACAGAAGAGGTAGAGGTCATCTGCAGAGGGTGGAAGGTGAACAAGAGAATGCCCTGGGGAACAGAAGGAATGGAGGATGTGAGCTGGATAGGCCCTTAGAAACTACTTAACATTATTGATTTGAGGGTTTTTCTAAATGACACAGGAAAAAAGAAAGATGTTTACAGGATTGTCTTGCACTCAATGTTCAGTCAATAGCCAGTAGAATATAACCCAGTAGATATACTGAAATCCCAATTGTACGGCAAAAAGAACCACAATGAAAATGTAAGGCACCCCACCTCAAAAAAAAAACAAAAAAACCCAACAAATAGAAATGTTCCAGGTAACTTAGTAACTTCAAGCTATGCTTATTGTCTGTCCCACTGGTTGCCCAGCAAAAGACATGAGAGGAGACCGTAAGGGAGGTATCCAACGTTGCTTCCCTTGGCAGGCAAGTGCCAGGTTGAAAGAAAGAAACATCATCTCTGCTTTTGACAGCTGGGTGAGAGATGTTTTTGTCCTGGCCTGAAAAGATAATAGATTTTTAATGTTTTCCCATTCTGTATCACAATGAAACCATGATTTCTCAAATAACAGGAAAGAAAAGACCATCTGTTGCTCAAAGCAACAGTAATAGGATGCTTGCCTGGAAGTTATGAGAAAGTTTTAAGTCTGTGCTCTGTCTTGTTCAGCTTGTCTTGTACTTAACCCTCAGTCTCCTATCACAGGCAAGTGTCCTGGTCACCAAGGCTCTGAGTTCTTCTAGAGTCTTTTGTCTTTTCCACTGTACTTAACTACTCCTTGCTGCTAGGAAGGGCAAAATGGAGGACATTGTGTAGTTCAAAAACTATAGCACCTCAGTTTTTCATTATGGCTATAGTTTTTAGGAGAAGCTCTGTGCTAACGCTGAGAAATCTTCCCCAATTAAATCAGCATGTGAATCCCCAGCATATCATCTTTCATGGAAGAAAGTGGAATACAGATCATGTTATGTGTTTAAGTTGGAACCCTGAGTGCTTTTGTATGGCATAGGAAAGATACAGAAATACTCTCATGTATGTGTGCTGCCCTGATCTTACTGTTCCTGCTGGGCACTGGTCTGTACTTAGCTGAGTTAGCTTTGTTATAAATATGAGGGTTTAAATGAATAAATGCTCTCTGACTAAAGATCTCACAGTTAATTACTGCAGAATCACAGTATAGCCCCAAAATAGAATGCAGAGGATCAGCATGTGACTGTTCATTCTGCCTTCCCTTCAAGGCTTCCGTTAGCAGCAAGCAGCAGCTGCAGATAAAAATAGAAGGTGATAAGCAAATAGGATCTTTAGTTAAACACAGAAGTCACTCTCCATGACAGCAAGGAGTCCAGAGCAACAATGAAGTCTCTCCGATTCATTAGTGCTGAAGCATTCGTGTCAAATGCAGAGTTTGCCAGGAAGAGTCTCAGCGGTGTTGCCCATAATCTTTTTCCTCTTCTTTTTAAAGCCAGCTATTTACTGGAGCAAGGGGAAGTGATTCACGACTTGGTAGAGAACTGGCCACTTGTTGACTTTAACATGGGAAAACTTTTGGGAACTACTGTGGACTGCCAGGAAGACCTGAGCCATAGAACATGCTCAGTGTGCTTGGAAAGCTGTCTGACAGGGCTGAGAGACTATGTGCTGAATCATCCTTCTCCCTACATGAATAGGTTGAAAGTGGTCGACCTGACTGGTATAAAAGATGTTGAAGTTCAGTTTTGTGAGTGTAAGAAGACAATGGGCAGGTGGGCCAGGACACAGCTGCTCTCTAAGCTTTGTTTAGAACTGCTGGTTTACCTGCAACAAACACCAGGTACCTTTGAAATCAGTGTTGATGTGCTAATTGACTTGTTTGTTACAGAGCGGAACTATGAACTGGTAGTGCAGGCCCTGTTGAAGAAATGCTATTGTCCACTGAAGATCTGCTGTGTGGCATTCAGATCTGACAACCTGGCTTTGCAGAAATTCTTCTATATCATAAAGCTCACTGATCCCTCTTTGTTGCGCAAACTGGAAATAGTTCACAATGTTCGCTTGGAAATGGAACACTTGGAAATACTCTTCAACAGTATCTACTTCCCTCTATTGATGTCCTTGACCTTGCCAGCACGAACATTTAATGTGCGGAGGTTCACAGCTACAGATGAACAGATGCTTACTAACATCGGAGAAAAAATGGGTGAAATGACGCAGCTGACCGAGCTGAGTATGTCATTTTCTATACTCACAGGAAGACTNTCATCCTGCTTTCATCAAACTGTAAAGAGCAGCCCTTTGTGCCATCAGCACGCTGAGAATCTCTGAGAATAAGGGAAGTGAGTATATCTCAAGGGGAGTGTGAGAAGGGGCAGCAGGAAGCTAGGAAAGAGTATTTGTTGGGCAGAATTGGAAGCCAATATATATCTGATACACTTAGAAGAACTGACTGTTCTTAGTCTTCCAGAGCCCATCTGATGAATATGATGAGGACGTACTTTTGGCTACCACATAAGAGAGGGGTTCACACAGACATTTTTTATTTGCCACATTCCTGAGCTTGTCTCTCAATCAGCTTGGGCTGGCCTTTGGTGCCAGACCTGAGTCATACTCCAAGTATTTTTCAGGGTCTCTAGTGAATTTTTGTCCTCTGAAAACCGGGCAGTAAATATACTAAGATTCCACAGATATTTTTAGGTGAGCAGGGTAATAGTAGACTTTGAATTGAGACTTTGATTTCAGTTGTTTGTTGTGTCTGTTGATCGCAAGGCAAGAGATCTGCTGTTTTTCTGTACTGCAAATTAAGTTAATACATGAATATTCATGATGAATTCCTGGGAAAAATTGGCAATTCTCGAAAAGATAACAAGCTGCCAGTGAACAGTGTTCATATTTGAACAGAAAGTAAGTTAACCTTATGCTTTTCAGAGCATCTAAAAAAAAGGCAGACAAAAGTTTCATCGAGACAAATCACCTTGGTCTAAAATCCCTCCTGTACAAAGAAGTAATTTCATTTAAAAGTTGTGAATGGCACACTGCTTATATTGATAGAGATAAATTACAAGTTTCTAACCTTGATCCAGCTGAGGTCTGCGGCAGAAGTCTCACTAAGATTTAGTATGTATGAAAGGGATCTCTTGATTTTCATCTGTCAGAACTATTTTATATTCAACTAGAATATTTGCACAGGTATACTCAGGTATACTTCTTCAACCTTCTTCTTCATCAGAAGGTCTCTTTGCAACTCCAGAACAATACAACGTATAAACCTCTTCGGCATTTAAAAACATAGTAGCAACAAAACTAGAAACAAAAGCAGATGTCTTGTTAGAATACTGACTGGCTTTCATCATGGAATGAACCTGTCCTTAATGGAAATTACCTAAATCTCTGGAATTATAACAGCTTTCTACAAGAAGCATTCACCAATGCTTTTATGGTAGTAATGATCTGCTATTAATTCAACAAGTAATAGACACCTGACAACATATAACTGGTTACAAAATAGACACATAGAATGTTACCAAATTAATCCGCATTCAAACAACACAGTTGGAGTCATGTAAAGTAGGAGCTAATTCATGGCAGTGATTTCAGGAGGAAAATATACTTGTCATTGTTGGCACATGCTTCTGTTTCTCAAAAGAGGTTAGAAAAAATAATGAATATGGCAGACGGCTGCATTCATAATATGGATAGTTGTATGAAATTTTGTAAATTTGTAAAAGCTTTTCAATGTTTAATGCCATAAAACTTTTTTTCTCTTTAATTCTGCAGCCCACTAAAAACTCCACTGAAGGTGCTGGATGTTTCTAACTGCTCATTGAACCATGCTGATATGGCCTATTTAGCCAATAGCTTCCATGCTAATCACTTAGAAGCCTTGGACCTGAGTGGTCACAATATACCTGACCTTTACCCATCAATATTCTTTAAGCTTCTCAGCAATTCCTCTTCAGTGCTCAGGAGTCTTACCTTGGAGGACTGTAACATCCAAGACACTTACGTCAACATGTTGATTTTAGGTTTAAGCCCTTGTCAGAAACTACAGGAGTTTAAGTTTCTTGGAAACCCACTGTCATCCCAAGCACTTAAACACCTTTTCACATTTCTCTGTGAGTTGCCAATGCTGAAAAACGTGGAGTTCCCAGTTCCAAGGGACTGCTACCCTGTTGGCATCACCTACCCGATTGATGATGCCAGTCTCTGCAGGTTTGATCACCAAAAATATGAAAGTGTAGCAGAGGAGCTTAACCTCATTTTACTCCAAGCAAATAGGAAGGATGTGAAGGCTTCAACTCCACTCTTTGGCAGTTATGATGCAGCTGTTCAGGAGACGAACAATGAACTGGGAGCTTACTTGATCAAGTCCTTCAAAGAGACTTTAGAAAAGTTTACTACTTCTCTTAACAAATGAGTTAAAGGTGTAACTTAGTTGTGATGAGAGGCTCTGTCAAATCAGAAGTTAATTTAGTCTATTCTAGAACTGTGCCTTCATTGATCTGTCTGAGTTTTCTTTTATTTCTCGGCTGAATTTACTTCTGTTTGAATAGCCCCTGATCATCTGAGGTATTTTAACTATATTTATTGCATGCACCTTACATAAGCACTGCTTGCTCTCAAAAGAGGGAAGGACCCTTAATAGCTTATTATTTTACACAAAAGCACTTTTTTCCTCAGTAAAACAATAAGTGTCTAAGCTTGGCTGATTTCTTATACTGTTTTCTCTAGATTTGGCAGTGAGCCTTGTAGCCCTACAGAAAAGACAGGAAAGTCCTTTCCTAAGTCCAGCAGGATGTCCCAAATATTGTGCGCCTATCCTCACCTATGGCTCCCTAAACCAATTTTTGTTTTTGCCCTTGGCCTTCCAAATTCACCAGTCTCTGTTTTATCCAGTACATTGCCAATAGTGGGAGATGTATAACAGCCTCTGTGTCCCCATGCCTCGCTTTCTTCTGCAGAGGCAAGCATGATAAACCTCCTTTTGCATGGGTTTGTCTAATAAATTGTGCTGGTGAGGAGTAAAGTTCCATACTGAGGAGGCAGCAAACCTGGTTGGCTGACAACAGGGGATTTCCCCCCATTTTCCCCAGCAATATAAAGCAGCCTGTGAGGACTCTGCTGAAGCTCTTGCAAAGTGTCTTTTACAAAGGTGTACCAGGATAGTGCTGCACAGCCATGCTTGTGATGTAAGCAGGTAAGTGCCTCAAGCTGCTCCCTTTGTTGAATCAGCTTCTTGGCTTATAGAATGTACCCTGCTGCTTTCAGCTGTTTTAAAGAAAGTCGAGGACAGTGGTAATAATGCAAAAAAGACTAGTGTCGAAAACACACATAGAAAAATGGATCCAATGCCAATTTCAAAAATGTGGAAAAGGGAGGAGGTGGGTTGCTAAGTAACCAGAAGTTCATCTGCATAAAATACTGCCCTCTCCTGCCAGGACTGTGTATTGTTCTGCTACAGAATTACAAACAGTGCCTGGAAGAATCACATTTATTTGACAAGCTCCAGTGCAAGAAATGTATTTGAGTGACAGAGTAAACAGAATCCCAGACCCCCACACACACTGTGTTGGAATGTGGGTAAAGGGGCCAACAGGGTGTCAGGATGCAGCAGTAGGGCCACAAAACAAATCTGGGGAGAGTACTATAACGGAGGAATCCCTGGGTAGTAGGCAAGTGTCACAGTCTACTCAGCTTCTCACCTGTAATACTGTGGACAGACCAGAGAGAAAGATATTAGCAAATCTTACCTATTGTCAGCTAATTTGAGACCGCTGCTGACAGCCTCTGTCAACTCTACCAGAGCCCAAACTGCTCTGATATAGAACTAGAGACTTGGTTAGCTTCTAGGTGATCCAAAAAAAAAGATGCTCAGGTTAATGCCCAGCACTCTGCCATTAAATATACTTTAACAGTTCATGAAAACTTGATTAAACAGCACTGAAAGTGAATGTTGTAGCAGGAGTTGAGGTATCATTGTAGTATTAAAGATCGTTGTTAAGATAACAAAAGCAGCTTACTTGAAATAATATTGAATCTCATGATCTGAAGGTAAGGAAGAAAATTTCTTCCTTTAGGCAGTGCTGGTTTATGAAGCTTTCTGTTTATCCACAATAAGAATATGCAAGCAGCCACTAACCTAGTTTACCAAAAAAAAAAATTAATGGACTGAGTACTAAGCATAGCTTACAGATTCCACAGCATGTATTTAAATGATTTTTTGATGTCATCTTAGCTAATGTTCTTCCTTCTACCATGTTTAATTGATTAAACATATGATGGTAAGATTGAAAGTGAATGGACGTGACCTGTTTATGTTTACAGAGCGTTAAAAAAAAAAAGTAATCTAAGTTGCTGACCCAAGCAGCTGTGATTTAGAAAATGCCAGAACTGGGTTCCATATGGTCTTGCTTATATTTGGACAGAGTTCCACATGCTCCCTTGTCCTCGCCTCTACTCTTTACCTTTCCCTCCCTCTGACCTTGCTGTTATTTCCATCCTAGACTTGACCCATGACTTCTCAGCCAGACGTAAGTGGTTTGAATTTTGCTAGGCCAAGGATCTACTCCTTTGTGATGAGTAGTGGCACTTGCTGTTGCTGGGAGAGGACATTCCATGTAAAGTAGCTGCAAACCTATGTGTAGTGATTCCTCCACCCTGGCAGCGGGGCCAGCTAATAGGTGGTACCTAGGGGTGAAGATTGGCTGTTTTGGAGGTCCCTGCCTGTTTCAGTACACACAAAATAGACAGCTTGTTCATAGATCAGCTCTTATTTCAGAATATTTAGATGCCTTATGAAGACTGCTGCCTATGCAGCTATCTCTCTGCTTTCTTCTTGCCTAAAACCAGTCCTGGTCCACCCCTTTATTTTATTTCCTCCTCCTTCTGCGTGGAATAATTGCTGGAGGTGACTTAGAAATTAAACTTATATTCACATTTTTAGGAAAGGTACAGCATCAAAGAAGTTTCCGGGGTGGAGTGCGGCTGACATGCAAGGAATCCATTCCACGGAAGTTCCCTAGGCCTGCAACCTTAGATGTCGGCAACGCCAGGGGTACTTGGTGTGCTAGCTCTAAGAGGAACTGCTCAGAGGGTGGAGCGGTGTGGAGACACCGCGGCCAGGCTCTGTGATAATATGGGAACTTGAAGGTACCACGGAACCGATAAGCTGCATATTTGCTACCCTGGGCCAACAGTCTGTCATGTTTTTGACAAAATACTGTACTTTGGTGAACTTTGCTCATTATAATATTGTTATAATACCAAAACACACCTCCATCCCAAAAGCTACCCGCCTCCAAGGTGCGACCACCTCTCACTGAGCTTGCACTTTGAATTTTCCTGGTTTATACCTTTAAAAGCTAAGCAAGAAAGTTTTACTCCAATCATAACAAAGGTATGTATGACTAGAGTCACTCAAGCTCCACCTGAAAAGTAAAATATAGTATAAAAATAGCTTAAGAGAGAAAGAATGTCAGGGAAGATACCATCGCGTACCACTCTGACTTCTGGGATCAGCTGACAGGCTGAGCCTCTCTTCCCCCTCATCGGGACGCCTTTGGGTAAGATTTGAACACTTGGTTACACCAAGTGCCTCCCGGGGAAACTTAGAAACCTCTATAGCATCGCTTTATATCTTTTAATGCATTACTCATACTCTTGGTATTTGCACCTGCTTTGCAGACAGTGAATTTATCACCGGTAATCCAAAAGAACCTGTGTGTCTGTTGCTTTAATAAAGTACACTATTCATTAAATCTAGCCGTGATAGTTCTCATTGAACGCGACCAGACTCTTTAAGTGTGGCCGTGGTAGTTCATGGAACGTGACTAGACTGAAGGTGTATCACATTATTTGTGCATCTGTAATCATGATAGTTCTGTACACTGAACGCAACCGGATTTATAACAACGAATTGGGCATCTGCCAAATTACTTTAACCCTTTTAACGCAACATTTTGCTTCCCACAAACTCCTGCCTGTCTTCCATTTTCAGTATTACATATATATGCTGTCTATTTATGACTCTCTGGGCTAGGAGGAGTATGTAGAGGCCATAGTTTTAGGGCTCAGTGGGGAATAGCACTACGTCTATCTCAAATATTCCCTTTGAGCCTGGAAGTATGGAGTGCCTTGCATTATAGAAGTGGTGCGCATGCATCACTTCATGCAGAATAGCTGTGAATGACTGACGAACAGTTGGAGCACATTGATCCATGTGCAGAAAGGATTTGGATCCTATTCCTGGGAAGCCAACTGCTCTGCAGAAGCATGCAGATGTTTTCAAAGTTTTTTGATCTTCTAAAATGCGTTTTGATAGGATTGAAGCAAAAGTTTTGTTGTTTACAGTTGCAATTTAAAATTTAAAATTTTATTGCATGAAATAGAGTATTATCTGAAACGCATAACAGGTACATCAGTACTTTGAATAGTATTGAATCCAAAAGGCTGAACTGCAATAAAACATTGCTAGTATATGATAACAGTATTTTACTGACACAAAGCTATATTTACCTCAGAACTTGCTAGGAGAAAATGTCATATTTTGGGCGAGGAGGAATTTGTACCCTTTTGGAATGGAATTGGGTATTTTTTCTCTTTTAAATCACACAATTTCCAAATTTAGAGCCAACTTGTTTCAAGTTCTGAAGAACTTCAGACCAGCTGCATGCAATTACCTTTGCTGTGGTGACAGATGCTTCTTTGTGGAAATCCAGTCCTTTGCTCTCAGATATCCTACCTTTGTCTCTTGAGTTTCTTTCTTAATTATGGTTGTTATTGTTGGTTTTAAATGCAGGCCCAACTGTAGCATTTTGCTGTTGCTCTGGCTTACTGCAACAAGGATGTGTGCAATCTCTCAGAAGGATTACTGCATCTCTTCTGCCCCAGCAGTGCTGATTATGGTTTGGGCCTGCTCTTTCTTCCTTTTTCCATGTGTGTGGGACTTGGCATTCTGCTATTAGAGAGGAAGGACTAATGCTACAACTACCTAATTGTATGAAGTTACCTTATACTTTGCAAGTGCAGCAAGATATTGATTTAATCCTGCATTGTGTTCCCTGTCTTTTTGATTTGTACCAAGCTGGAGCTATGCAGCTATGGCTATTTAAAATCATGGACCAGAACTCAAAATGCTGTAAGATTTTAAAGTAAATTTAACTTCATTTTATCTTTTATTTCCATTCTGTTATTTACAGTTTTATGTTGTAAGAAATCCTAATTTTTGAGAATTATCATTAAATAAATGAAAAATAAAGAAAGAGGATCAATTCCTTTCATTGCTTTTGCAAAAGCTAAAATTCTCACATGTTTTCAAAAGCTGAGCAGTCTTAGGCAACAAAATAATACAATGCAGGACAAAAAGTGGACCAGTTGACAATACTGCCTCACTAACATTCCAGTAGTATTTATGCTCAATGATGCCTTTTCTAAGAGTTCTGAAGTGGCAGCTACCTATCAGTTTCAAATGCTTGTAAACAAATACCAATAAACACTAAGAAGGGAGAGGAAAAAATACACAAGTCTGGCCTCTGACCGGCTTCCATAGTGTGATGGAAACTACGAAAGGCTTCTAGGGTGAGCATGGTCTTCTATTAGATAGAGAACCCAGCTGGGCTGAGACTGTCGGAAGAGTGACAGACTGCTGCCTTTCAGAGAAACAGTCTTCCTCAGTCTCCCATGGTCTTCAAGGGTGTGTATTGTAGTCAGATTGAGGACACTTTCCAGCTTGGTGTCCTCTAAGGCTTGCTTCTGCCATGTATTGTCTGTTCAGACCATTTATCTTGCTGATTCTTTGTCCCAGAAGCCTCTGTGTCCTGAAGCTTCTTCTCTGACCTTGGCATAGTTAATCTTACTGCTCCCCCTGGTTTTAGCATTTCTGAAAACCAGACACTAAATTTCAGATGACAAAAAAGGTCTTAGCAGTCAGAGATTTGTCCCTTTAAACAACATGTGAGTTCTGTACCCCTCTACCATCATCCTTTCATCCTTCCCACTGGGGACTAACTCATTTGAAAATCCTATGCAGTTAAAGTTGCATCCAGCAAGCAAATAATTATTGCCACCAGGACTGCCAAGAGCAGATGACATCTCCTGTGCACAATTTCTGCTTTCAGCTCTAGACAACACAGTCAGTTCTCCTTCCTTCAGCCAGTGAGGCATTCATATTCTTTCTCCCAATTCCTCTGTGTCTGGAGTTCCTCCCAGATGTCTTTCACACCCCTCATTTTTTAACCGAAGTGGAACAATAGACTTTTTGCTTTTCTCTTTAAGCCACTGCTGGTTTTTTTTCTGAAGTCCCTGTGCTGCCCACTTTGTCTCCTCCCCAGCCTTCCGCAGGCAGGAAACCACTTACAGGAGGTTACATTCTCCATAGTCTTTTGTATGTCAGCCAGGCTGCTGCTTCTGCCACTGCAAATGTCTGGAGGGGAATCAGGACATCACACTCCCTTATTCCCCCCATTTCTTCTTGTTCAGTAAAAAGACATGTATCCCAGAGCTGAGTTGCACCTGCCTTACTCTCCTTTTTGCTTGCTTGCTTAGGATTCTATGTCTCTGAAGCTTTTGGCTCATTCTCTCTAAAGGGGTGGGGAGTTTTTGCGGTCTAGTTAGAGATGGCGCTGCTGTGCTCGGTTCAGTTTGTGCAAGTGCTTAGCTACTCAGCCCTGAAAGGGTGCTATCAGGGAGCAATGATGCTGTAAATGGTCCAACAAGGCAGAGGAAAGATGCTGAGACTGAATGTACTGGATGCAAGGAGTGGCTGGAGACTTGCAAGGCTCAGGCCTTCTGCAGAGACCCCTCAGAACAGAGGCTTGTGCTGGTGAATAATGAACACAGGAAGGTCAGCCATGAGAGCCAACCCTAGGTTTCTACCAGATGTTATTAGACAGATTGCTGAGCCAGGCAGAAAAGAGACAATCTGAAAAGTAATGTTTTTGTATGTGTATAATGCTTTTGTCTTCTGTGCTTGTGTAGCAACTGAGAATACCAAAGTTGTGGTGTTTGATGAGGTTTTGTGTTGATTCCTTCCTTACGCCTCCTTAAAAATGAGACTAATTTGACTACCTTGGCTTCCCTGGAAGAGGTTCTTTCCCTGCAAGTTGGAGACAAGGCTACTCAAACTACTTTTTGTTTGTTTGGAAGCAAAATTTGTAACATCTAGGTTACCAACATACAGCCATATTGAACTATCTGCCAATGAAAAAGTATTCAAATTTTGTGTATGACATGCATATATGACAGGTATTTATGATATGGCATATAGAGAGGCAGGACAAACTGCTTTGTAATTTGTCGAACTTGGTGTCACGAGGGTTACCTGGCCTGCAGATGTATAGAGATTGTGACCATAAGTTCGTAGGGTTCCTTAATACACAAGGACATGGAGGCTTCATCCTCTAAATTTCTTTACTTTATTACAGATTACCAGAAATACCACAGAAATCACCACTAGCAAATATATTACCACAAAAATTACCACTTGCAAGTATGCCTATGATTGTGAATATAGATTATGTCAGGCTATTACAAATTAGTATCAGCAATCAATAATATGGCACCAATCAATAGTACAGCAAAAATCAATATTACAGCAACAACCAAGTAGGAATGTACTATTACGGGTTACTACAAACTTATCATTAATGAAGCAAACTTATCAACAATATAACAGCAGATATACTTATGATAAATTACTTGTACGGATATATAATACTGGTATCCAGTGAATTAGACAGATTCCAGAAGGGGTCAAACCGTCCCAGAGGGGAGGACAAACCAATCCCAGAGGGGGACCCAACCATCCCAAAGGTGGGAGGACAAACCAAACCAACCCCGGAAGTGGGCCCAGTGGGGGTCCAATGAAGTAACAGACAGAGTCTCACTTCAAAGATTATCCACGTCACAGACTCTCGAGTCAGCCAGGCATCCCCACCAAGGGTCCAGGATCTCATAGAAAGTTTGTGCAGAGGGTTCACCTGTTTAGGAAAGGGAAAAGTATGTGCAGCATGGAAAATTCCCAGAGAGATGCTCCATTTTGGTTAAAAATTAAGTCAATTTTATATCACGGAGACATAAGAGGGCATAGGACTCCATGACCTCGAGCAGCCAATAAGTACTACTGATTTCTATTTTTCACCTGGAATAGCCAATAGATGATGATGTTTTCTTTCAGACCAATTTTTATTTTTCCCACAGAAAACGTAGCAGCAGTGAAAGCTTTTGCTGG
>VYZW01029241.1:1749-13883 GCA_013401315.1 Balaeniceps rex
CAGGTGGTGATTGTGCAAATTTCTGATTCTGCTGAGTGGTGGTGCTGGCATCTGGGTGATACCACCTTTAATTTTTTTTCAGGACATGTCTGAATTTTCCATCCCATGGTACTATCTGGGTGGATTTACTTACATCTTTATGATAGTCTTTGGTTTCTCAGCTTTATAAAAAAAAAGCAATTGCAAACCTCTTCTACCAGGTCACATCAAAAGCACAAATAGCTCTTATCCCTCAACTCAAAGCAGACCAGCTCCATCCAAGCCTGGAGAAGTGACCGGGGGTGGTTAAGGCTGTTGAAGAATCAGCTATGGTATGGCCAGGAAGAGTTTAGGGGCAAATGTGACGAGGCGTCACTTCTGGGGCAAGTCTGATGAGGAATTAGAGAGAATGGGAACTCAAAGATAATAGCAATAGGAGATTACACTATCCAAGAACATGGTTTGGGAGGTCTGAGGTCCTCTGAGGATGAATGAAATTGTCTGTATAAAATGTGGTTTACAGACCCCAAAAAGGTATTGGAGAATCCAGATTTGCTGATTGTTTGCTTGATGGGAGGTTTGCTGGCAGTGTTGACATTATGACAGTGGCATAGCTCTACTGAAACTCTTTGCAATGCTCATAAGCACCCCCAAAATAAAGCAGATGCCTACAGGAAATCCTTAGATCTCTTCTGCTTGGAGCCAGAAACACTCTGGTGCTTCCTTTGTTGCTCTGCTTTTCTGGCATGTGATCGAGACATCACCTTTAGCCTGCAAATGTAGGTATGTAATGTAGTCTCCTTTACAAGATACACACTTGAGTGTGAGCTTTGGGAGATGCTCTGGATGGAATTTTAACTTCCTTAGAGCTCTTTACTTTGTCCCAAACTTCAAACTCGGGGAAAGACCGAGTGATGAGTGGCTGTAGCATATCCCTTTTCTGAGCATNTGAGGGAGGCTTTTTGGCTTGATAGGAGAAAACCAGAAGGAGCAGACTTTTGCGAAGGTTGGGGTTGGGCTTTACCATAATTGTGACCCTACAAACAGCACAGATGGTGCAGCCACTGTGTGCCTACAGCAAGGGACTTCTGTGGTGTCAGTACCAACCCTCCTACTTTCTGCCCTCAATGCCCCCTTCTACTACCAGTATCAGTACAGCTTCTTTGTGGTCATAAGGGTTTGCAAAGAATTGCTAGGTTGCAGAGCTGAGTCTGGATCTCCTTTGTATTCTTGTGTTGAGAAGATTACACCTGTTTTGTCTCTTAATTGTCTGGGTAGCTGTCTCCTTTCTCCCACAGCTACTGATTAGTTAGGGCTATTGAGGCATTTTCATTGCTCAACTCTTGTATTTTTACTATGAAGAGCAGACCAGTAATGGAGGCTGGTTCTAGCTACTCCTGTTTAAATTGCTGTGGGCCTGAACCCCATTCAGCCCTTCATCCTTGGCGGAAAAATACCTCTGGCACTTTCTCTCCCCTGGAATGGGAATCAAGACCAGGACTGTAGTCCAGGAAGGCCTTAGAGCAGCTGCCAACTAGTAACAAGTTCAAGCCACCCACCCACCCTTGGTGAGTACAACAATGCCCAGGAGGGAAAGAGCTTCCTCAAACCTGTTACTAGCCTCCATGCAGCTAATTATTCCTTCTGTTTCTCTGAGCTCTCTCCAAATTTGTAAGTTCAGTGAGTGGCCAGTGATGAGTGGCTGTAGCATATCCCTTTTCTGAGCATGCCGAACAGCTGGTGGATGACAGTACTCCTCCCACCAGCTGAATGATTGGTGTTTGGGTGGAGTTGAAGAAGCAATGAGAACATGACTGTGCTTCACTGGTGAGATTTTTAACTGCTGATTTCCTGTTCTGTCTGTACTTGTGTATGTTTCTTTTGCAGTTTGTTTGTAATGCTGTTGTTGACCTCTGACAGATTCATTATGAAAGAATGACGTTAGATAAGGATGTCGACCCAACATCAGCAAGAACCAGCTCTTGAATCTTTCTTAGTCTCAGCTGCTGTTAGGACACACAATGAACAGCAGCTTGATGACAAAAAATATTTATTTCTTGCTGCAGGAGGATAATTGGCTCAGTATGGAATTTAATACGATTTTATTTGGGGATTGGTTTGTAAAGAGATTACATTTTAAGGAATCCTTGGGCATGGAAATGTATTTATTTAATCAGCTGTGGGCACTTGAAACTTCAGAGCAGTAAGCCAGGTTAGAACATGGATATTCTTGCTCCAGCAGAACACGACTGGAAAAGAAAATCTTCTGCAGGGCTAGTAGGATGGGGATTATACCACATGAGGAAGAAACTTGCTACCAGATGATGGGGAGCAAGGATGTCTCAGTTCAGCTTTTCAAGATACAAGTATTAGTGACCTGCTCCCATTCAAACCAGTGCTATGCTGNAACAGGAGCGTGATGACAAAAAATATTTATTTCTTGCTGCAGGAGGATAATTGGCTCAGTATGGAATTTAATACGATTTTATTTGGGGATTGGTTTGTAAAGAGATTACATTTTAAGGAATCCTTGGGCATGGAAATGTATTTATTTAATCAGCTGTGGGCACTTGAAACTTCAGAGCAGTAAGCCAGGTTAGAACATGGATATTCTTGCTCCAGCAGAACACGACTGGAAAAGAAAATCTTCTGCAGGGCTAGTAGGATGGGGATTATACCACATGAGGAAGAAACTTGCTACCAGATGATGGGGAGCAAGGATGTCTCAGTTCAGCTTTTCAAGATACAAGTATTAGTGACCTGCTCCCATTCAAACCAGTGCTATGCTGACTCAGGCAGGTTGAGTTGCTTACCTGTGCATTCAAGTGACGCAGGTGGTCAACAGAAATCTCTCTGTGTATTTCTCCCCTCTACCTCCTTACTCTCTAAGCTCTATGGGGCAAGTGGTCTTACTGAAGAGCTTTAGCATCTTTCTTACAAGTCCTGACCTGAGTGGGGACCTTTACATGCCACTGCAATGCCAAGACATTGTTGTAATTAAAAGAAATTAAATTTTCTTTTCTGTTAAAGCTGGTGGGATTGAGGATGGGGGTGAAGCTTGTTTTGGGAAAATAGAGTAGGGAGTGGAATTTGGCTTGAAATAATGACATGGATGTCCCAGCTTGGTGCACAAGTTATCATCTACTGTTGTAGATAGAAGCACTGGTGTCTGGAGTGGGCATGTGCTGAGTCTCTGATACAGAGAAATAGCTCTGGGGCAGCAGTTTGAAGACTTGCTTCATTACTTTGGATATGTGGGTGTTGCTTTAAATTTAATGGTCACTACAAATCAGTGTAACACTAAAGCTAGAGGGCTAATGGTCTTTTAGAATAACTGAGTCAGCTGCAGAGACTGGATCCTCTGCTGGTGTAAACCATTGCAGTTCTGTCAAAGTCCATCTTAAGCTGTCAATTTAGACCAGCTGGGAAGCCTGGCCCAGAAGACTGTGAAGATGAAGGTTACAAAAATTATCGAAAAAGTTGACATTATTTCTCCATCTCTCTTCTTTCCCCAGGGCAGCCATTGAGGCTCTGGCAGCTTTGCTGAAATCAAGTAAGCTTTTTTTTTCCCTTCATATTCTTTCTGACTTTCCTTTCTGTGCTGTGCTGCTGGACAGAATGATCCTGTTGAATGTCATTCTCCCTTGGTATCCCCTCTTCCCTCAGTCCCAAAGAGCACTGCTTAGAAAAGAGAGGCAGTAACGCAGTAGTTTCCTGTATGTCTAGCTATGATTCTTGGAGCCGCATGGCTCTGTGGATGCATAGCTCTATGAACGATGGTGCTCTAGGTCCCAGGGGGCAAGCTGCTGAGGGAACCAGGCTAGATCCTTATTTTGAGTATTTAGGAAACAGTGGTTGTCCTGGGGCTTGGTACAGTAGAAGAAATGGGGAACCTCTCCAGCCAGCAACCAATGCTTATTGCTCTGTTGCAGCACCACTGGAGAGTGGGGACAGGACCTGACTGTCCTGTGGTGCTGTTGTACTACGTGCTTACCTGGTAACAATAATGCTGTTGGCAAAGGCTTGGAAAACTGTAGTCCAAAAGACGTGACCTTATTCTCCCCTGCAAGCTTGTCAGGTCTGATAATGTGCGGACAGGGCTGAGACCTAGTGACTGCTGGGGTACAGCCCTGCTATAGCAGGCTGTGCTTAACATTTGCATCAGCTGGCTGGGGGTGTTGAAGACCTTAACATGGGTTCTCAAGCACAAACTGCTGGTGTGACTGTTCCTGAAATGAACATGCTACCCTTTTTTGCCTTTATCCCATCCAAAACCACTTAGCTTTTTATTACCAGACTTTAATAAAGCTTTGATTAAGAAAGAGCATTCTACTATTGCAGACAATCTACTCTACAATAAATCACAATGGCATATTGTCCTTCTCTCTCTCTTTTTCCTCCTCCTTTTCTTCCCCTCCCCCTTCTCCATTTCATAGTATTAGGGATAAATGCATTTGTGAAAAATTTTAGCCCTGGAAGCAGTGCTTAAATGAGCACGCTGCAATGGGATCGTGTCTGAGTTGCATCAGCTCAAGTGATGAATTCTGAAATAATGCTCAGTATTAACCTTGCTGCCTAGATTTAAAGGTCACATTACTGGAACAAGGAAAGACCTTCTGGTTTGGGCACTAAATCTTAATAAGGGGTTTGTGGGGCTATGCCACAGCTACTTGCAATACAAAAGCAAAATTAGCTTTCAGAGTAGAATGAAATTTACAGAGAAGGCTGGAAAAGTGGAGTAAGAGCTGAAAGCTCACCTGGCAGCTTGAGATTTTCTCCTGCACTCCAGTTTTATGGTAAGTGCTAGGAATGGGAAGTGAAATTCTGTTGTCCCAAGATATTTATAGGATAAGCTTTCTACTTGAAAGCTTGTTCTGGGTCTAGAGATGAGAACAGTATATAGAAGTGGAGGACTAATTACCAAGGGAAGCTGTGAAATGTAGTCTCCTGGGGAGTTGTAAACGCATGTTGTAAAAGTTGGCGGGGGGAAGCTGAGGATGATCTAGGGAATCTATAAGGATTGGATTCAGCTCCAAATTCTCCCAGCCCTTTTTCTCCTGGAGTGAGGTAAGTTTTTTTTAAAGCCATTTACTCTTAGAAATTTGTCATGTGACTCTTCTCAGCCAACTTGTGTTGTGAAGGCATCTTGGCTGGTTCTTCCTTTTACGCTTTTTGTACTTTAGGAAGTGCATAGAGGGTTTCCAGCACTGGAAGAACACACTGATCATTCTGGTTGGTTGTTTCAGGTGTTTTCACAGAAGGTATAAAAAAAGAACTCCAATGAGAATGTAGTCTATTGAGCAAAGCAGCCTATACATTATCACTCTGGTTGATCACTGTGATGTACAGATTAGGGTTCTTGTGTTCATTTGTACTGTTGACCATTACAAACAAAGGCATTGTTTGGGAGAGACATTTCTTTATCTGGAGACATCCTTTCCAGTTTGCTGTTATGTGTCCTTTTATCCTTTATCATTCACAACCGAACAATGTTGTTGCAGCAACACCAGCTACTGCTTCCATGTAAAAGTGATTTTTTAGGAAAACACGAGGTCTATTTTCAGCTGACATTCTTTTAAGGCACTGGAACTGGGACTTGGGAAATGGTGCCAATACTGTGCAACCAAATAGAGCACCACAGCCCACAAATCAGCTTGAACTGTGTTTTCTGATGTTTTCTGTAGTCTGATGCAGAGTGGTCAAGAACGTCTTTTAGTTTTCTCCTTGTCCTGTGGCTCAGGACATGAGAAGCTCCAGGCTTCTGGAGCAGACTGCTCTGGTAGCTGCATACAAATGAGCAGGCTGTGCCTTTTGGGAGGTGTGGGTTAGGACATGTGAAAAACAGCTCTGGTTCTTCCAGAGATAAATTCACCATGGCTGGAAAAGAGCTGAATTCTTTTTCATGATTGCGTCAGGACAGTTTTGTTTGTCACAGTTAACTTATTTATGCCCATGACCTTAGTGCTTTTGAATAGTGCAGGGGTTCTTAGAAACTTAAAAATCAAATCTGGTGAATACTATAGCTCTTGAAAATTGTTTTTGAAAACAAGGGGCAAAACTGTACATGGAAAAGCACCCAGAAGCCCTTTAGCATGTTTTAGATGAGATGATAAAAACTAAATGGGAGGCAGGAATCCTGGAATGTGCTACAGTACTGGATTGCTGGACTGATTATTGTGAGCTTTGTTGGAGACTTGCAGTAACCCACTTGCTGGGAAATGGTGGCGAGATTCAGTTTTTCTGGGGGTGAAAGCTATAAAACAGACAGGACAAGAACACACTCATTCTTGAGGGTCTCCCTGTAGGGCTGTCGTGTCCTTAAGTGCTTCAGCCCAAAGTGATCACGAGGGCTATGGTTATTACACGGAGATGTGCTGAAGGGACAGTGTCCCTCTTGCTTTTGGCAGCAAGCTGCAATGGGAAAACACACAGTAGTTTAAAAAGGAGCAGGCAGATGGCAGTGTGGCTCCCTGATGGATTTGGAAACATCCATCTTCAGCTCCTCAGGCTTCCTTAAGCTCTACTTGAGACTTTGTCCACCTGCAGAGCCAGGGGCTAGCTAGAAACTCTTTGGCCTCTGTCTCTTTCCTAACAGAAACTGACGCTAAATGCCCACTTAACAGGCGCTTAACTGTGAAAAGCAAGATCTGCCAGGAAAGAAGACATCAGTGTAAGAAAAAATTTCCGTTCCAGCTGTACCTGGGAAATTGTTGCTGTTGTGTTTCAGAGGGGAAAGTACAAGATTGTCCAAAGAAATAAGTGATGGGACACTACAAACTTCTGCTTCATCCACAACAGGGAAGAAATGCTTGGAAACCCAATGCAAGATGAGAGCGACCTTGGTTGTTCTGTTCCTCTGTACATGGTGGAAATCAGTGATAGTCGTGGAGGAATAGAAGTTTAGGTCCCTTCTAACAACAATGCTGCATCTTTCTATCAGTGGAAGCTCAGATTACTCTTATAGAGAAGATGTTTCTTGCCTGACAATCAGCCAGTTTCTCACTCCTGACTTCTTATCTCTTTCCAAGCATCCCGGAGTACTTTACCACTCTTTGCATGCTACTGACCCAGTTTCTGTTCTCCACCTGCCATGCCCACATGCACGTAGCAAACAGCTAGTAGCAAGTCCTTCCTCCATTGCCTTGCTGGTTTTTTTAAATATTTGTTGTCTCTTCACCACGCTGTCAACTGCCTCTGACCAGAACTACATTATCGTGCAGGCTGAACAAGTTGCTTGGTAAATATCTCTAATGGTGCTCAAGTGCCATGAGAGCATCAGGAGTCATTTACTCTTCTCTTGGATGTTACAGTCAAGATTTCCAGTGGTACACCTGTCCATCCTTCTTTCTTCAATTTCTAGATCCTTACTATAGCCCAGGGTGGGATGAAGGGGTAGATACTGATAGCTATAGATAAACTGGGGTGGGGTGAGGCACAGAATCCTTCCCAGAGTCTCCTCTCTCTGTCCCAGGGTACACCTGCTACTCTTTCTAGCCTCCTTTGGCTTTGTTCTACTTCTCCTCTGTACTGTTCTACTATTCCTCTGTCTTTGTATCTTGCTCCAGTTCTGTCTTAAGGCCTGGGGAGCTCATCATTAAGATCTCCTTTGCCTGCAGGAGGCCCAGGTGTGGAGGGGGCATACCCCAGATGGAGCCTGTCTGAGCAGCAGTGGAAGGCGAGGGCTGCCCTCCATGTCGCTCTTAGCCCTGGCCTCTATTGCTTTTAGTGAACTCACTCCCCAAAATAAAAGAGGCAAACCATTCCCAGTTTTGGGGGAGTGGTAGAAAACTGGATACCTAACATAGAAGTGCAGACAAGTGCATATCTAGCAGTTTGCAGGATGAAGGCAATGTGGTGGCCCAAACTGGACACTGCCGCTTGGCACCTCGAGCCACATGATGGCAATGTTATTATAGGGATCCCCACTCCCACCGGTGCTTAATCCAATGTTTATTTTTGGTGAGTAATTTGTTTATCAGCAGGTTATTTTAATCTAATTTTGGTTGTATTTGTTATTCCTGACTATCTGTACTTCCCAGAATAAGCAGCTTGCATGTCTTTAAGGAAATTAGCTAGAGCTGATCTCGGAGGAATTTGCTCAGCGGATATTGAAGGAAAGGACTAGGGAAATGGGCAGGGCCCTTGTTGCAATGCTTGCCTAATAAAATTGTAATGACCAATTTAAAAAGACAGGTTGTGGTGACCCCCTGATCATGCTTATTTCATCAAGACAATTCTGTGTGCTAACAGCAGTTATTGCTGATGGCCTTTCCCCTTTCTATATCTTTTCCTTCCTCCTTTTGTCTTCTTTATCCTCTTGCCTTCCCTTTTCCCCTCAGCCTTTCATCTCTCACTTCCTGCTCCTGCTTCCTCATCTTCCATCAACTAACCTTTATTTAACCTTTCATCTACTGTTTTTTTTCATCAAAGCGCAAGGATTACGTCTTGTGGCTGGCGGGATAAAATAATCAGTGTCATTCTTTTCCTTTTATGCTGGCATCAAGGAGGGGCAAGCAACTCTGTGAGGAACATAAAGCAATGTTCTAGCACATAAGCAGATTATGGTGTCTGAAAGGCCTGCACCCGCTATGTCTGAGTTCATAATGCTTTGCAACAGATCTACTGAAGCATGTCTTTGATCTTGCGTCAAAATAGCCCTGTGGTTAAACCATGTCAGTTCCTGTAGCCAACAGCATGATGATTGTGATTTGCCTAATACTTTGCCAGGTACCCATTTCTCACAATCAGTTTAAGGACTTCATTACCCACCTCTGGATTCAAACTCCAGGATTAGTCTGGCCCCAAATCTATCATTACAGCTTGTAGGGTATTGTGATCAGAGTTGAATTTTTCAAATAGTTCCTTTCATAATCATGTAAAACAAGTTCTGTGTCTATCCTTTCTTCCTGAATTTCAGAATGCAAATAGTTTGATTCTATATTTTTAAGTTTATCTCTTTGAGAAGAGCCACTTGATGGGGGAAAAAAATTATTTTTGGAAGTCCTTTATATTTCCTTCCCCAAGACTGCTCTTCATTCATAGACATATCCCAAACTGAAAGTAACTCGGTGCTCCAGAGAAAAAGGTTGGTTTCATCTCCTGAGGCGTGGCAGCTTCCCACTGTTTTGCTCCTCAGGGTGGATATAATGGAATCAAAGTGTCGAGGAGCTGCATTATTCTCTGTTGACATCCTTAAAAGTGATTGCTTGCTGCCTTTGTCTTGGCATGGGCAGTGTTTGTGCCTCCAGTGATGATTTGGCTTCAGAAAATTCAGTGGCTGAATTTGAGGAAGTCTTCCAAATTCTAACATCCTTATTTGAACTCTTTCAAACCACTTTGGTCAGAAAAATCAAGCTGGAAATTTTGTGCAAAAAGTATTTTTTGTGGATTTCCAGCTTTCTGTTGCATTCCAACCAGAAGATGCTGTGAAACTGAAAAATAAAGGAGGAAAAGGAAACCTTTTTGAAATCAGTTTCCTTCTGGGGTTAGTTCAAAAGTTTCAGAAGGGGGTGGCTTGCTCTTTCTTAGTTTTTACATATTAACAATATAACAAAGTCAAATTAGAGAAGAATCACCATGTCATAATACAGTTTGTAAGACTGCCACTGAATTGGCCAACACCTGGAACTAAAATATTTTGGAGTAGAAAGAATAAGCTGTTCTTGTACTGAAGCTAAGCTTGTGGCTGATTCTGGCTCTAGGAGCAAAACATGGCACTTGTAGCTGCTAACAAATCCTGCCTGTGTTCTCTACCTTTGTGCCAGTGTTGTTCGTCTATCCTAAATGCTTAAATAAATGCCTGGTCTCTGTGAAGTTTACAGGGCACAATTAGAGTAGTGTTCTGGCTTCCAACAGGAGTTGAGCTAATACCAGCTTCTTGCTGGAACTGTAGAGCCCACTGGGTCTGAATTCATCTCAGCAGTTGATGGGCGACGAGGTTTCTCCATGGGGAAAATTCATCTTGTTTCTACAGGGAATCCTCATACTTATCTCCAGCAAAAATGGCCTCTCAATGACTGAATACAATAGCTGTTTTCTCTTTGCTTTAGGAGATATCTTGCATCTTTTATTCCCAAGAGGCAATCACTAGAGCAGAGTGGGGAAGTTGGAGATTTTCTTATTCCTTTCACTCCTTTAGGGGCCATAGGGTTAATTTAGCGGAGCATTCTTATCTCCAAACTGTAGCAATGTATGTTCTTGGCATAATGAATCAGCTGAGTGGCATCAACAAAGAGATTTAAGCAGATAGACAGAAAGATAAATATCTCTTTGTTCTGCCGAGTAAGCAGTGCATTGCTCATCATATTTCAGGTTGACTGTAATTCAGTTTTGTGATTAAATATGCTGCTCCTTTCCCAGTGGTCCCTGTGTTCCTGGCAAATACTTCAAAGGGGAATGGAATGCAAGGAGGGCTTCAGAAATGTCCACAGTGGCAGTCATGAGACTTTTGTCTACTAGACTGAAACCCTGGCTTTAGAGTCTGTCCTTGTCCCCCAACATAAAATCAGAATTCCGTCAGAACTGGAGATTTCTTTGTAGTGTGATCCCCTTGGTAATTTAGATGCATCTTTAACCATTTGGTGCTTCCACACATTGGCTGTGCATCCACGTCAAATGTTTCTGGCTAAGTGCACAGGTTATTCAGGCCAGATACTCTGTGCTGCAGTGCTTAAACTTTCACTGGTTGGCAGCGCTGCCCTGGAAGCCAGAAGTGGAGGGCCAGTTCTAGAACTGCGGGAAACTAAGAAGACATTGAGCATTCCCCTATCACCCATCCCAGCCTCAGCAGGCAGAATTGAAACTCTTGCAAAGAAAATAGTATGCCAGTCACAGGTGACAGGTTTGGGGAAGGTGATGAAGACAGTGCTCCCCTGTCAGAGATGCCAGAACATGATTAGGAAGACAGACCAAGCATGAATCAAAATAGGAAGCGCCATCCCATAGCACTTCTGAAAGCTGTGTGGAAGGAGAACTTCCATTTCCACTGAACACTGGCCGTATCCAGGGAGAAGTAAAGGGACTAAAGAAAGAATAACAGCAAGCAAAAGGGTCAAAAGGCATAGGACATTTTACCACTTACCACACAGATCATGCATACTCACTCCAGGAGGAGTGGGTTCTTGCTGCCTAAAAATCTGTGCAGTGCTGCTTGTACCTGTATGATTCATTTCCGCCATCTGTATTTGTGCCAAAATATAGATAGATACCCATGCAGGTGCATCCCTAGATGGAGAGACCAACAGACACAGACAGGTGGGGAGGCCTCCTTTTTCCATTCTGCCTTCTGGAGATCTTGGCATATCTTCTCCTTCATTTATTTGCTACTTTATTGACTATACAACTGAAAAAATGTAAGAAAAAAATAAGAAAAAAAACTAACAACATAGGAGAGCAGAGGAGAATCAATGAAATCAGACAGGAGAAACAAAATGAATGGGTGTTTTGCCCCTTCAGCAAGTAATTCTCATTGTTTCTGATCAAAGTGCTGAGGGAACTATAGTCGTGCCTCTTCCATCTCCTTCTCACAGAACAGACTATCTCAGCTTCACTTTTCAAAGTGACTGTTTTGATCTTAAAGGTGATAAGTACTACAGAAAACATGAGGGGAAACAAATAGTGAAGCTATTTTGCTCAGCTTCCTCCAGGCTTTTCATCCAATGATAAAACTGGGGCACGGGATAGTTGTGTGTTCTGGTCTCTGTGGAGCTGGGATCCAAATGTGGAAGTCTGTGTTGAGAGATGTGAGAAAAACATTGCAAACACATTTAATGAGAATTCTTTTTTTTTTTTCTTTTTTTAAAATAAATTCCCCAAGCAGCTCTACCCACAGTGCTTTCCAGTATTTCCCTTGTGCTATCGACATTGACACAGAAAGCTTAGACTTCAAGCACTGAATGCTAGGGGCTATAAATCCCTAGATCTAGTCTAATTTCATCTGCCTCTGAACTGTTCAGGGAAGCTCTGAGTCTGATCCAAATTGTCCCCACCTTACACTCCCTGACTCTCTTCTTGTCATGTTTGATATACTTATTGACTTTTACAGAGCTTCCTGAGTAATTCTTCAAGGAAGAGTGACTGATTTAAGGGGTTAGTCGTCCTGCAGGTTAGTAAACATGACAGCTGGTTGAGGATTAACAGGAAATCATGAATAAAAT
>VYZW01029241.1:14270-51374 GCA_013401315.1 Balaeniceps rex
AAAATCATTGGGATTGATAAGGGTTTCTCAAGCAATTAAAGTTTTCTTGCAGAAAGTCAAATAGAAAAAAGAAACATAGAGTGAAGGTCAAAGGAGAAGGGTGACCTTCTACATGCTGACAACTGCTGAGCCCCAAAATACAAGATGTACTGGCAGAGCTAGTGTGAGATGGTTAACAGCAAGGGAATAAAGTGCTAGAGAGGACTGCAGGCCAAGGTGTAGGAGACTGGGAAGGAGACAGGTCAGTGCGGAGGCATGTCAACAGGGTGCTGTGAAGGTGCAGAGCAGGATTAAAACGAGTTGGCAAACTGGTCTGGGGGTGCTGTTTGTTGCCTGCCCTGTGGTGCAATGGTAGAGAAAATCGCAGGACAAGACCAGGTAGCAGAGCTACCCTCCAGTCCATTCTCCAGGTAGGAGTTTGTTAATGTACTGCAGGGAGCAGACTCAGGTGACTTCCTTCCCCTTTCCAATACCTCCATCTACTTCATCACTGGGACTGAGGTTTGCTGCCTACTAGCTGCTTCCTGGTTACTCTCTCCATGGCTTCCCTTGTTACTGATTTTCTTCATGCAGCATCTTACCACTTTCTGTTCTCTCTCTTAACCTCTAGCTGCTTCTCCTGTCCTGTAAATCCCCACTGATGACTTTAACGTTCCAGGTGTGAGAGGCTTTGGCACTTTGTTTAATGAACTGGAAATGAATTGGAGCCTACTAGCTCTGGAGAACCCATACCAAGAGCCATCTGTTGTGAGCTGCAAATGCTGATTGGTATTCAGGGAGCTGAGTTCCAGTCTTACGTATGCTACCTGGCCTTTTGGTTGATTACTGAGCTCCTGACAGCTTCTAATGTGTGTCACAGCAAGGAATGTCAGGACCAGTCAGGAAAATATGTTTAGGCAGGGTTGGTTTGAAGGGAGGGAGCCGGGAGTCTGGTATGGCTTCATGTTTGTCCTGTGGGGCAGGGCAAGGAACACAGGGGGTGAAGGGATGTGTTTTAGAATACTCAGCAGAATTTGTATTTTATCGCAAGTTTTATAATCTCCTTTTAGTCTGATATCGTGGAGCTACATGATTAAGGAAACATTGCAGCTTTCCTTTTATATTTTTATAAAGCTTATTTTTAAAAAATATATTTTTTATTTTCTTGTCCATGCAGTAAAGCCTTTAAACATGACCTGAACGTGACCTTTAAAAACTCAGAACCAGAAAGCAACAGAAAAGAAGCCCAAATTGCTGTTGCTCATGTTGGTGTTTTGTTAATTTTTAAATATTGTGGGTTTCCAGAATCATTTGATTCATGGCTTTCGTTATACAGGTATGTGTGGGAATACATTTAGAAGTTAAACGTAATTTCGCTGGCTGTGACAGGATTGTACAACTACAAGGTTTCTGGATTTGTTGATCTCAGCAAGGTGTTCTCTCAGGACTGATGTACAGCACTATGTGAAGATTATATGACCTGCTGTTGACTAATCTTATTCTTCTTTAGCTTTTCTCACTCCTCAGGAGCTTCTTTAGTTTCAGGAACTCTTATGGTGCTGCAATTGGAATTAAGTTTATTAGTACCTGGAAGGAGATATGGGCTCTGCCCTTTCCCCACCCATGGTTTGGTTCATCTGGAGGGTTCTGAGCAACCATTTCCACTTAGACAAGAGAGAGACTGCTTCATATTTTTCATGTACCATTCCAAGAGCCTAGCTCATGCTTAGCAAATAACAGCATCCTAAAACGTAAAAAAAAAAATAAATTTTTTTTTGGTTTTAACTGATACCGTTAAGCAAGAATGGGCAGATGCTAAAGTCTGAGTTTGAGCACTGAGTAACCACGTGGTTATCAAACAGTGTGAGTAGTTGAAAGAGTTTAATTCAGTCTTTTCTCTTTGTTTTCAGAGTCTAACAGCCGACAGGCAGTGAACAGAGGCTACCTGGGTGAATTGCTGAGACTTTATCAAGATTGGCATCACAATGATGTCTCCAACAACTACATTTATATTCGTAGGGGTCTCCTGCTCTGCCTAAAGCACATCACCAACATCCAGCTGGGCAGGGAGACTTTCCTTGGTTCTCAGGGTATGGAGGTTCTCTTCACAAGTGTACAGGTAAATGATGCTTTTGTGTTTAAGTGAGATGGATTGGTAGTTAGTGCTGCATTCTACCTCACAGTGCAGGAAATTCCAGTTTTATCCTGAATTTATATAACATATAAATGAAAAAATGATAATGTTCAAATAAAAATTATTGACTTTTTCCACAGTTAGTACTTCAGAAAAGCTGAAATGTTTCAGTTTAAAACTATTTTTAATTCCTACTGAGCCTCATGGGATGTACTTCAGGCTTTTTAATGCTTTTTTTTTCTCGTCCCCTGTGGATCCTTCCATCTGCTTGGACTTCGTCTCCCAAAGAACAGTGCAGTATCTCCACAGAAGAGTTGCTTAGGTGTTCCATGAGATGTTTCCTTTCAGGTATCCAGATGGATAATTCCACCCAATCAGTCTTTAAACAAAAAAGTGTTGATTTATCCAGGCCTTTGCTAATGAGAAAAATCCATCAACTGTTTTTCAGGAGGCCCAATTTTAATCTTGTGAAAAATTAATGTGGGTCCATCAAGAAAGATGACATGGTCCTGAGGATGGGATCCCTGTAAGGTATAGAAAGGGCAGGTACAGAACACTAACGGTTTCCTCCGAGTCTCTCACCAACACGCTTCCTTAGCCTTCTTTGGAGAAGTCGCTTACGGAGAAACCTTCAGGTTTTGACCCATGTGATTCCACAAGGAGCGTGTCCATTGTCATTCTCACTGGCCAGTGCATCATCTCATTCTAGCACCATCACAGACAGAATGAAAAACCTGTCCCCTCCTCCTCTAGAAAATCCATTGCCTTATGATCCAGTGTATTTGCTTCTTCACCTTTCCCATCGCTGTCACGAACAATTCTCCTGTGACTGAAAGATATTTCCTACTAGTAGTAGATGGTAGATTAGCAGAGGTTTTCCACTTCATTTTTATCATGAGGAATTGACCACTTTTTCAGGTGGGATGAGGTGGCCAGGCCCACCAGATCTTTCAAGGGAGTATGGCCTCTGTTAACGACAAGTCCCTGGTCTGCCGAAACTTGAATAGGGTGGGTGGCAACAGCTGCTTGGGGGTAGATGTCAGGGGTTATCTGAGCTATCAGATTCTGAGCTAACATCTCCTGATAGCTCAGCCTGGGAGCAGCCCCATGGCAAGTGCAAACACGGGGTCACCTTGGGTGAACAAACAGGAAATGACACACTAAGACTCCAGTGAACACAGATAACTCTAATCCTTCCAAAGGTTAGAAGTGGAGCGGAAATGACAGCTTTGGGGGCTTCCAATTTGCTTTTTTCCTACTGTGTGCTACTAGGGAGATCTTGGAAGGGGAATTACCAAGGTTAATAAATTCAAAGCTCAACGTTCCCTCATTTCTTTGGGATATTGTCAGTCTTACAGTGTCTCTCCAAGACATGAGGTGTCAAGAGGAGTCTGGCAGCCCTAGGAGGTCTCACTCATGCTCTTCCCTACTCTGACCTCAGGTAGAGGCTGCTGCTGCTGGTAAAATCTGCATAATCTTCACGATAGACAGAAAATGGGAAATCTGTTCTCCTGAGAGGAACTGCAGGCTGTAGTAAGAGAGGAAGAGACAGGGCAAGACAAACAACTCCTGCTTGGGAAAGCAATGGCTCTTTGTTTGTGTAGACAATATTTTAGTGCCTTTAGGAGTTTGCTGGCTGTGGTGATTAGCCTTGACCAAACTCTGAGCAGCTAATGAGATTTTAAAGGTGCTAAAAGCTGGCTAGAAAAGTTGAGCTGAATTTTTTTTTTTTTTTTAACATCTGTTGAAATTGAAACAGTTTTTTGCTAAGGTGGGTTTGTTTTAACAACCTCCAGTGGAACTCCTATTTACAAAGCTCATTTTCAATTGAAACCCCTCCAGCTGCTTATTGTATGGGCTGATGGGCAGCTGAAATACCTGAGCTTTTAATAGCCCTTAAGCCTATGTCTTTACAGGAAGAGCCAATAGTTCAAAGACTGTCTCCTTACATAGATTAAAAGTGACTGCTACTTTATTTGAGGAGAATTTAGAGATATTTTAGGAGAGTTTAGAGATATTTTGAGTTCCTCTCCTACCTGGAATGAAAATTAATTTTAGATAATGAAATCACTTAAGAAAAGGAAACACTTTCTGCTCCTATTTCTTTTTCCAAGCTCTGCTTAGCCTTTCATGGCAGTTAAATGTTATGTTCACATTAGCAACTGGCTGGCTTTGTGTGCAGTGACAGAGAGCTGCCTACTCTGAGACAAGAAAACAGGTTTGTACCCGCTTTAGGAGAGACTGGTGCATGGAACATTATTTTGCTATTTTATCATTTATCCATCTGATTTCTTAAGCTCGCCTAGTTTCTCTTCAGCCTTCCTGTCCTAGGGCCTGCTCCAGGATAATATTATCCTATACTCCACTCTATATTTCCCTGTAGTAGCATCCGTTAGCATCATTATCTTTTGCCTTACTGCTGTACTGAAACCTCCTTTTTTTTTTGTATACATCACATATATATCATAATATCTGGACTATTCCAGATTCAGTAAAGAAAAGATTGAGTGTGGATGCTAAAAACCAGATCCCCTGAATTCAGGCTAGTTTTACATGGGTTTTCTGAGCTAAGGATTCACTCTCTTCCCTCATTCACAATATGCCACCACAAAATAAATGGGATAGTTTACACACATACAAAGCTGTATCCCGTCTATTTCTCAGGTTTCAGTAAAAAAAGGCTTTTCCAATACAGTGATGGAACATTTTTCAGTCATCTGTAAACTGTGTTATCTTGGAATCTGAGAGCACTTTATGAACAGTAGTGAAAACAGTCCCACAAATTCCCTGTTAAGGTATCTGAAGGCTTGTTTGCACTTGTAAGCTAATTTGCTATAAAGAAAAATATTACTTTCAAACACCATCATTGAATAACTCACAGAATCCCAGAATGATTGGGGTTGGAAGGGACCTCTGGAGTTCATCTAGTCCGACCCCCCTGCTAAGGAAGATTCACCTAGAGCAGGCTGCACAGTGTTGTGTCCAGGCAGGCTTTGAATATCTCCAGAGAAGGAGAGTCTACAAACTCTCTGGGTAGCCTGTTCCAGTGCTCTGTCGCCCTCAAAGTAAAGATTTTTTTCCTCATATTCAGATAGAACTTCCTGTGTTTCAGTTTGTGCCCATTGCCCCTTATCCTGTTGCTGGGCCCCACTGAAAAGTCTTGCCCCATCGTCCTGACACCCGCCCTTAAGATATTTGTAAGCAGTGATAAGATCCCCTCTCAGTCTTCTCTTCTCCAGGCTAAACAGACCCAGCTCTCACAGCCTTTCCTCATGAGAGAGATGCTGCAGACCCCTAATCATCTTTGTAGCCCTCCGCTGGACTCTTTCCAGTAGTTCCTTGTCTTCCTGAACTGGGAAGCCCAGAACTGGACACAGTACTCCAGATGTGGCCTCACTAGCCCTCCCTCGACCTGCTGGCCACACTTTTCCTAACGCACCCCAGGCTACCATTGGCCTTCTTGGCCGCAAGGGCACATTGCTGGCTCATGGTTAACTTGTTGTCCGCCAGGACTCCCAGGCCCTTCTCTGCAGAGCTGCTTTCCAGCAGGTCAACCCCTAACCTGTACTGGTGCATGGGGTTATTCCTCCCTAGGTGCAGGATCCTACACTTGCCTTTGTTGAACTTCATTAGGTTCCTCTCCACCCAACTCTCTAGCCTGCCCAGGTCTCGCTGAATGGCAGCACAGCCTTCTGGTGTATCAGCCACTCCTGCCAGTTTTGTATCATCAGCAAACTTGCTGAGGGTACACTCTGTCCCTTCATCCAGGTCATTAATGAATAAGTTGAACAAGACTGGAGCCAGTAGTGACCCCTGGGGAACACTGCTAACTACAGGCCTCCAACTAGACTCTGCACTGCTGATCACAACCCTCTGGGCTCTGCCATTCAGCCAGTTCTCAATCCATCTCACTGTCCGCTCATCTAACCCACACTTCCTGAGCTTACCTATGAGGATGTCATGGGAGACAGTGTCAAAGGCCTTGCTGAAGTCAGGGTAGACAACACCCATTGCTCTTCCCTCATCTACCCAGCCAGTCATGCCATCATAGAAGGCTATCAGATTGGTCAAGCATGATTTCCCCTTGGTGAATCCATGTTGACTACTCCCAATAACCTTCTTTTCCTCTGCATGCTTAGCGATGACATCCAGAATGAGCTGTTCCATCACCTTTGCAGGGATGGAGGTGAAGCTGACAGGCCTGTAGTTTTCTGGGTCTTCCTTCTTGCCCTTTCTGAAGATTGGAGTGACATTGGCTTTCCTCCAGTCATAGAATCATTAAGGTTGGAAAAGACCTCCAAGATCTTGCTCATCCATGCAGGTTTCCTGCCCCCTTTGCTTGATTTCTTACTCAGAGGGATGCATCGACCTTGAGCTTGGAGGAAGTGATGCTTGAATATTAACCAGGTCTCTTGGACCCTCCCTACCTTCTAGAGTCCTAACCCATGGGATTCTTCCAAGTAGGTCCTTGAAGAGGCCAAAGTTAGCTCACTTGAAGTCCAGGGTTGTAATCCAACTTATTTCTCTGCTTCCTCCACACAGGATCCGGAACTCCACCATCTCATGGTCACTGCAGCCAAGGCTGCCCCCAACCTTCACATCTCCAACCAGTCTTTCTTTGTTTGTTAGTAAAAGGTCCAGCAGCACACCTCCCCTTGTTGGCTCCTCCATCACCTGTGTCAAAAAGTTATCATCAATGCTCTGCGGGAACCTCCTGGACTGTGTGTGCCTATCCGTGCCGTCTTTCCAGCAGATATCAGGGTGGTTGAACCCCGCCATGAGAACCAGGGCCTGTGATCGTGAGGCTACTTTCAGCTGTCTGTAGAAGGCCTCGTGGACTTCTTCCTGATCAGGTGGCCTGTAGTAAACACCCACAACAGTGTCACCCATATTAGCCTGCCCCTTAATTCTTACCCATAAGCTCTTGACTCGTTCTTCATCCACCCCTGGACAGAGCTCGATACATTCCAGTTGCTCTCTGACATAAAGGGCAACTCCACCACCTTGCCTTGCTGGCCTGTCTTTCCTAAAAAGTAAGTAGCCATCCATGACAGCTTTCCAGTCATGCGAGACATCCCACCATGTCTCCGTAATTGCAATGAGATCATGGCCGTGCGACTGCACACAGATCTCTAATTCTTCCTGTTTGTTCCCCATGCTGCATGTGTTGGTGTACAGGCATTTCAGAGAGGTAATCGAGCATACATGTTTCCCAGGAGAGGTGTAAGATGATCCACCATAGCCATATACACCCTTGAGGTGGTTGGCCTTCTGGCTCTCATCTTGGGAGGCAGCTAAGGAGCATTTGTCGCTGCTCTGGTTGGCCTGGCATATTCCCCGGTTAGATGCGATGGTGTGAGCATTGCCACTTTGGACCCTGCTAACTCCATGTGTGGAAGGTCATTGTCTGGATGAACATGCCTTGTTCTTGACTGTCTCAGTTTGCTTGGCAGTGAATTAAGATGGCTGGCCCACAGCAGGCATTTATATACTCCTGTGTTCACTGTTCTAGTAAAAACAGAACAGTTTTAGTAAACTATACTAAGACTATTCAAGAATGTTATCTGTTCCCATATGTAGACAAACTTTCCTTATCTTTCCTTTAATAACAAGCAAAGAAAGGCACCCAAATACCATGTGAAAGAGTGAATAAATTGAAAAACTGGAAATAGAAACCAGTTCTCCTTGGTGTTTGCTTTAACCACAATAAAACTTTCCTTGGAGATGATGCTTTCAAAATTGTCTTTTCTCTCCCCCTTGTTCCTAACAGCCAGAGATCTAGAAATACGTATTAAGATTCTTGTAGTGAGTCTTGTAAGCATGTCAGCTTTAGATGATCTTTCTAGCCTTCCTACAGGAATCCTGGTTAATCCCACTGGATCTTATAATGCTGTTCAATCATACATGAGAAAACAATAAAATCCTGTACAACTAAAAAAAAAAACCCAATACAGCCATTTTCCTGTGCCTGATTATAATCAAGTACTTTCTTATGTTCTTTGGTCATCTTCCTGGTTCTACTGAATATCTTTTTGTCTAGCCCAAATCCTAACTGTGGGCTGTCAGACAATGGCACAAAGTGTTTATTCTGCCCTCTGGGCTGTTCCATTTTATCTGTGCTGAAGGAACGCAAAAATATTAAATGGTATTAGAATGTATTGTAATATTCCTCTTCTGTTTTATAGAACATTCATGCTGTTTATTTGACTTGCATTCCTGTTCTGATGAGCTAAGTCTTAGTCCCAACCTACTAAAGATAACATGCTGATAGGCATGGTACAACTTGTGAACTTAGGTAGGCTACTACATTGATTAGTCAATCTCTGTGATGGAGGCTGTGGTATAGATGCGCTGTACTTAGGGAAACCTGAAGTCTTGGTTTTCTGAGCATCGCACCTATCGGTTTTAAGCAACTTCACCTTTGTGTAACAGCTGTAATTTGCTTATCCAAACTCCCAGTCTCTGATATATTGAAGACATACACCTACTACGATCTCCCAGGGGGTCTTTGCTTTTAGTTCTGTTCTCTTTGCAAAAAAAGACCGAGGAGTTCACTTGTATAGCATGGTGATAAAAACACAAAAATATTCTATGTCTTCGAAGTACATCTGGGTTCTCATAGCTCCTTACGCTTCTATTTCCCGCTCTGGATTATAGGAGTAGAAAACGTAGAATACTGCAGGAATTCAATGTTTTATGACTACGTAATGTATAGTGATCTTTCAGACTAGTTATTGGGCCTAACGCTTAACCATATAGAATAGAGTACAGTGGGAATGCTCTCTTTGAGTATACATTGTGTACACTAAGTACAGGGAAATAATGGTGTAATTGTGATAGCTTACCTCTGTTAGTTTTGGCATGATAGCTCTGGGTATAGTTGTGGCGAAGACGCAGAAGCACAGATTTTGGCATGTGTTGGCAGCCAAAACCTGTATGTGGGCTCCCTGCAGGATTTTTTTAATCCATATTAAAGAACATATCTTTTCAGTGCTACTGTTTCCTCTGTTATCTAGGATATTTTAGCTTATGCTACCATCATGCCTTCCTTCAACATACCCTGACTATAATGTCTTAGAGCACAGCTAGGGGATGCTGTGTCTTCTAAATGACACGCATCAGTGGAAGTCCCCAGAGGTCCATGCTAGCCTGTATTATTTCTGTAAGAAATGGACTGCAAGATCTTGAGGTCTTGCTCTTCCAGGTGTAGTTCTTTAATGGTAAAAAGGAGAAAAGGAAAAAAAAAAGCCATAAATATAAAGATCTCATATTCCAATCAGAAGAGTGTCTCTGCTCTGGGGGATCGTGTGTAATAGGCAGGACAATTGTAAGAGACAATTCTTAACATTGTTCTCCTTTGGTTCCTAGGACTCTTTGTCTTGCAAAAATCTGGATCCTATCATAACCACTGTGATTCAGATTCTAAGAAAGTGCTACCCCAAGGAGTGTCTGCCTGTGGTGAATGCAAGAAGTTCCTATTTCTTCCCTCTTCCTGGGAATGCCAAGGCTGAACCTCCATGTGAGGGATCTGAAGGTAAATGGCTGGAGGGTGAGTTCAGTAGGAGGAAAAGGAGCACGACATGAGAATTAAATGTGGGATCTGGGGAAGGGAGTCTTGGTAGCCTAGTCCTGAGGTTTACAGTTAAGATTAATCTGATGGCCTACAGTGTCACCCAGTAGAGATGGAGCTACTCCCAGGTCTTCTTGAAGCTTGGAGATTCTGTCTGGAGAATAAACGAGAGAAGATTAATAGGAGCAAGGGAAAGGGAAAAAAAAATCCTTCTATTATCCAAAAAATAATGGAACAGAGTGGGCATGGCAGAGGCTGGAGATGCCATTGCTCCACAATAACAGCAGAGGGAGAGACAATTGTGCCTGTGCATGACTGTCTGTGGGGGAAACACTGCCCTGCAGCTTTTTCAGTGAAGAATTGCAGGAAGTATTGTCCTTTTTCCTTTCTAAAATAAAAGCAGATAGCAGGCACACTGCATGAGTAAAAGATGTGAGCACTTGCTGAAAAGCAGAATTAGCGCATAGGCAGGATAGCCATTCCACGGACAAGGAGAAACGGCAGATTCCATGATACACACAAGCAATTTCTCTGTTGCTTTCAGTTTCATATGGAAGATGCTCAAATACTATAACGATGATAGCAGTAAAGCACCCTAATCTAGATAATATAGATTAAGAGCATCCTATAATATCATTGCAGCTAAGCACAAAATCTCTGTATTGCTTTGTAATATGAGTTGGATCAATATCATGGTGACATTTGTAATGGTTTTGAAAGGCGGTACTCGAGTCCAAGAGAAGAGAGCTTTAAAAAGTGGGAGATTTAGTGCCAAATTCATTTATACTAGATTAACAAATGGGATCTGCTTTAATCAGGGTTGTGGTGGGTTGTAGTTTGAAGGCATGTGTGGCACACATAGAAGAGATTGCATGTATTTCTGTGGAGGGCCTGAGAGGGATATTAGGTTGAACACCTTTGCCTCTACCACTTTTCTTTCTACTTCTGCAGGTGACTATGAAAGTGATGGAGAGGAAGAGGCCGAAAAAGACCTGGATAATGAGGATGTGGACAGTAAGGAGGAAGTAGGTGTATGAGCCATAGTTTCCTTAATCGTCCACATTCTGGAAAGTAAAACTTTTCTTTGTCCATTTTGACATACTAATAAGATGTCTAAGCAGAGGATGTAGATATGCATGTGGTCCCACATAAATAAACTACAGGAATAATAGAAGGCTACTTGAAAAAAAGAAAGCACTGACTTTCAATGAAGGGAGTCCCCCTATTAATTAATAATTATCTTATTAATTGCTTGTCACCCAGGATGGTGTGGGTTTGTCGACTTCGCTGTTCCTGCAGAAAGACTGGCCAGTGACTATTAGAATCACATGCACAGTCAGGGATAAATGATGGATCTTTGATTCCTCTAGGTGTAGACCAGAAATGGCACTTAGTAGGGGAAAATTGAATTGTCACCTAGGAAAGACTAACCCTCTTTTTCTTCCCATATTGGAGCATATTTGGGCTGTGCACCTACAGTAAGAAAAAGGTTAGTTCTTTTAAGCTACAGCTGGGGCATTTGAACCTATATTCCTTCTTTATTTGCAGCTGCACACAGACAAACAATACAATGAATTATTCAATATTTTTCTGACTGTTCCCTTTGTACTCTCACTGTCATGACCTAACTGGCAAAAAAAACCCTACTAGCTGAGGATGAGAGTGCAAACTTTTTTGTTGTGAAAATACATATAAGCACATACATAAATGTGAAGTAGTGAATGCTACTAATAAGCCTTATCCACATAAAGTGGTTTGGGAAGGCAAATTAAAGAAATTAAGTTGCAAATACAGTCTAATTAGATATGATTGAGACTTCTGTGGAAGGATGTTTTCATGGTGGAGTCTGTTATAGACCACCCAATCAAGACGAAGAGGCAGACCAAATATTCCATAAACAGCTGGAAGAAGTTTCATGATCACTAGCCCTTGTTCTCGTGGGGGACTTCAACCTACCAGATGTCTGCTGGAAATACAGTACAGCAGAGAGGAAACAGTCTAGGAGGTTCCTGGAGTGTGTGGAAGACGACTTCCTGACATAGCTGGTGAGTGAGCCAACTAGGGAAGGTGCTCTGCTGGACCTGTTGTTAACGAACAGAGAAAGATTTGTGAGCGATGTGATGGCTGGAAGCTGTCTTGGGCACAGTGATCACAAAATGATAGAGTTTTCTATTCCTGGAGAAGTAAGGAGGGGGATCAGCAGAATGGCTACCTTGGACTTCCGGAGGGTAGACTTTGGCCTGTTTAGGAGCCTGGTTGACAGAGTCCCTTGGGAGGCAGTCCTGAAGGGCAAAGGAGTCCAGGAAGGCTGGATGTTCTTCAAGAAGGAAATCTTAAAGGCAAAGGAGCAGGCCGTCCCCATGTACTGAAAGACGAGCTGGCGGGGAAGACGACCAGCCTGGCTAAACAGAGAGCTTTGGCTAGAACTCAGGAAAAAAAGGAGAGTTTATGACCTTTGGAAGAAGGGGCAGGCAACTTAGGAGGACTACAAGAATGTTGTGAGGCTATGCAGGGAGAAAATTAGAAGGGCCAAAGTCCAACTAGAACTTAATCTGGCTACTGCAGTAAAAGACAATAAAAAATGTTTCTGTAAATACATTAACAACAAAAGGAGGGCTGAGGAGAATCTCCATCTTTTATTGGATACAGGAGGAACAATAGTGACAAAGGATGACGAAAAGGCTGAGGTACTTAATGCCTTCTTTGTGTCAGTCTTTAATAGTATGACCAGTTGTTCTCAGGGTACCCAGCCCCCTAAGCTGGAAGACAGGGATGGGGAGCAGAATGAAACTCTCATAATCCAAGGGGAAATGGTTAGTGACCTGCTTGGCCAATTAGACATACATAAGTCTATGGGGCCAGATGGGATCCACCCAAGGGTACTGAGGGAGCTGGCAGAAGTGCTCACCAAGCCCCTTTCAATCATTTATCAGCTGTCCTGGCTGACTGGGGAGGTCCCAGTTGACTGGAGGTTAGCAAACGTGACGCCCATTTACAAGAAGAGCCAGAAGGAGGATCCTGGGTACTACAGTCCTGTCAGTTTGACCTTGGTGCTGGGGAAGGTCGTGGAGCAGATCTTCCTGAGTGCCGTCACGTGACACGTCCAGGACAACCAGGTGATCAGGCTCAGTCAGCATGGGTTTATGAAAGGCAGGTCCTGCTTGACTAACCTGATCTCCTTCTATGACAAGGTGAGCTGCTTAGCGGATGAGGGAAAGGCTGTGGATGTTGTCTACCTAGAGTTTAGTAAAGCCTTTGACACCATGTCCCGCAGCATTCTCCTAGAGAAACTGGCTGCTTGCGGCTTGGATGGGTGTACTCTTTGCTGGGTAAAACACTGGCTGGATGGTGGGGCCCAAAGAGTTGTGGTGAATGGGGTTAAATCCAGTTGGTGGTCAGTCACAAGTGGTGTTCCCCACGCCTCAGTATTGGGGCCAGTTCTGTTTAACATCTTTATCAATGACCTGGATGAGGGGATCGAGTGCACCCTCAGTAAGTTTGCAGACGACACCAAGTTGGGCAGGAGTGTTGATCTGCTTGAGGGTAGAAAGGCTCTGCAGAGGGATCATGGACAGGCTGGATCGATGGGCTGTGGCCAACTGTATGAGGTTTACAAGGCTCGGTGCCAAGTCCTGCACTTGGGTCACAACAACCCTGTGCAACGCTACAGGCTAGGGGAAGAGTGGCTGGAAAGCTGCCCAGCAGAAAAGGACCTGGTGGTTTTGGTTGACAGCCGACTGAATATGAGCCAGCAGTGTGCCCAGGTGGCCAAGAAGGCCAATAGCATCCTGGCTTGTATCAGAAATAGCATGGCCAGCAGGACTAGGGAAGTGATTGTCCCCCTGTACTCGGCAGTGGTGAGGCCGCACCTCAAATACTGTGTTCAGTTTTGGGCCCCTCACTACAAGAAAGACATTGAGGTGCTGGAGCGTGTCCAAAGAAAGGCGATGAAGCTGGTGAAGGGTCTAGAGCACAAGTCTTATGAGGAGCAGCTGAGGGATCTGGGGTTGTTTAACCTGGAGAAAAGGAGGCTGAGGGGGAGACTTTATCGCTCTCTGCAACTACCTGAAAGGAGGTTGTAGCAAGGTTAGTGTCGGTCTCTTCTCCCAAGTAACAAGTGATAGGACAAGAGGAAATGGCCTCAAGTTATGCCAGGGGAGGTTTAGATTAGATATTAGGAATAATTTCTTCATGGAAAGGGTTATCAAGTACTGGAACGGGCTGCCCAGGGAAGTGGTGGAGTCACCATCCCTGGAGGTATTTAAAAGACGGGTAGATGTGGCACTTAGGGATATGGTTTAGTGGTGGACTTGGTAGTGTTAGGTTAACAGTTGGACTTGATGATCTTAAAGGTTTTTCCCAGCCTAAATGACTCCATGATTCTATGATTCATTACTTGCCCTGTCCTTTTCTCCTCAAGTATTAAACTGATGTCACCCAACAAATAAAGGAAGTTAAAGAAAAAACAAACAAACAAACAAACCGCATTAGCTCAGTGTCCTAACTTGCCCCTGTCTGGCTTTTTTTATCTGAACATTAGAACTCGTCAGGATGCTCATTAAGAATAAGGTTCATAGTGAATTTATCTCCTTCTTTAATCAGTTATTCATTCAGAAACAGATCCTATATGTCTCTGAACTATTTCATTATTCATAAGGATTTACTAAGTAGATGTGAGCAGGTTTGGGTTGGGGTTTTTTTTGCCTAAGAACTTTCTCTGAATATGAGTTTTAAGTACTGTTTGTCTGGTGTGCTGGTCATATATCTCCCATGACAAATTTTTCTAAAAGGAAAGCAAGCAGGGAATGTATAATGAACTTTCAGTTTACTTTTTTTTGTATGAGATATCTTTTGCACAATGTTTCCTGGTATTGATGTGATTTACAAACAGTTTCACAGCTACATAACACACATACGTGCATACCAGTAACACCAACCAAACTGAAACTTGGCTTTACAGTTCCATCAGTAACTGTTCAGACAGTTCTATGAAAATCAAAATCATCACATCAACCATCTATCCTTCTCAACCCAAATCTTCAGCAAGTTTGAAGCTGCTTATGCATCATTGTGCTGTTAGTGGCAAATCCTTTTAAAGTAACCTCATGCTCTGTGCAGCTCTTCATGGCCTCTTCAGCTAGGCCCAAACAGCAGTTCAAACTCTGCTTTGCAATACAAGTGTTGCTCAGGGTTTGAAATGACACGGACAATTTTGCATTCAGGCATTTTTTTTTTCTTTTGATAACAGCTTCAGAAATGATTCTATTTATCATGAGCAAATCACTTATTTGCTGGCATTCGGTGGGTCATACTTACTAATGACATGTTGAATTATTTGAATAATGCTGTAGTGTAATGCCCACTCATCAATGCCATGTCTCCATCCTTTCCTCTTGCCCCATCTTTTCCTGGTTTCTTATGCAATGACAGAATGCTTGACACAGTTTGGTTTTGGTTCTCATATCTGATATGGAGGAGGTCGCACATGAATGCACAGTTGCCTTTGACTGTGAAAGTTTCAGGTACAGTTCTTATCCCTGATTCGCTGATGGTTGAGGTCTAAAAAGCTTTTTTTCATATAAAAATATCAAGAAAGTTGGAGAGTATAGAAGATGGATTGGGCAAGAGTTTCACAGATTTTTATAAGCAGCATTGAGAGATAAAAATAAAATATAAGCAATTGGTGCCTGCAAGTTCAATGATACAGACGTAGGACTTTCAGTTTGATTGGCAGGCACTCAGAGAAACCATGTGGTTGTCTAAATCAAAGGTAGAAGTCTCAAGCTTTCTAATTTTGCTGATGGCCTGTGAGGACAATTTTGGCTTCGATATACTTTGAGAATTTTCTTGCTAAATATACATTTATTTGATTATTGTTTCTATGAATCAGAATATTACCAATTACATCTTGAGGACCTGTACCTACTGGTTTATGCAACATAAGCAAGGGAATGGATGATATGCTCAGAAATAACTAGTAGTTGTTGGTGTCTCTTATTTTGAAACCTCCCAAGCTGAGGTGCTTATAAAAATGTTCAAGTTTCAGTCTTGATGCTTTTTTGAAACCATTTTTTCATGGTATCTTTACTTAGGTACTCAAATACCAAAACATCAAATTCCCCTTTTTCATGATGTAGTCTTTCCTCTTGTGCCTCTATTTTCCATTCCATAAAATGACTTTAACAGCCTTTATGAGTATGGGAAGAACAGTTATAGGACTCATTAAATAAGTATGATGTCATTAGAAATCAAGGGTATTATGCAGACTATTACTTTAACAGTCATCTTGTGGGGCATGTTTAATATACATGCTTTTCTAATTCTGCTTTTGTAGGATTATGACTTGGAGACAGATGTGAACAAATTGAGGTCAAGGCCAGTGCTTGACCGGCCAGAGGAAGAGCTTGGACAATATGAAGCAATGTGTCCAGAACTTTCCCATAATTTTCAGGTACTATCATAGTGCGGCTTCCTTTACTTGTGAATATTCAGGAGTACTTGAAATACTTGAAAGGGAGTACTGACAGGAGATAACTGGACAAGGCTATTGCACTAGACAAGGCTATTGCAAAAGGAAACCTAGATGTCTTATAGGACTGGAAAAACAAAGTTTAAGACTTTTTGCTATAGTTTATTGGTGTGAATCAAGAGTGATAGAAAGGGAGTGATGTTGTTTGGTGCGTATTTGGCTGGGTATGGATTAACTAAGCACTATTGAATCAATTGCCACATGCCAAATCTGTCAGATAATAATTTGTATCCTTGCTGGCAATTTCAACAGCAATATCAAGATCAGAATGAGATGTGGAAAATAAATACTGTCAACTAGTGTTTTGAAGGAGGTGATGGAGAAGATTGCACTGCCACTGAGTGAAATGCACAGTTCAAATCACTGTTCTATTACAGTCTGGGACAAGAAATGAAGAGGAGTATTGCACTCATTACAACTCTTAGAATTTAAGAGAGCTGAAAACCATGATTCAAATATGAATCTGGAAAGGACCACTGGCTTAATGTGTCTCCTGTAGACACAATGCTGTGACATTTATTATGACCATAAGTAGCCAAATGGGATTAATTTATACACTTGTGTGAAGGCAGAGGTGGAGTTTCGCATGACAGATTGGCCTCCTTTACCCTGCTGTAACATTTATATTCTAAAAAATGCCTCATGAATTATCTTCCCTAATTTGTTAGAACAATCAGCTTTGGTTGGAGATGACTCACCCAGATGACTCAGTCTGATCCTTTTAGTTTCTGAGGACTACTGTTGAAACAGCTTTGTGGATAAAGAAATTCTGGCAGGTGGTCCATGGGCTGATTTTACTCTGGCTGTCTTATTGGATGAGTACAGTTTGGGGAGATTTGTAAATATTTTCTCTTTCTTCCTTGAAAGGTTTACTCTGGAAGGAGGCACAATCTGTCTTTTAGTTTCTTTTAATTTCTTCTGCTTTTTAAATTTAAAGGAGCTTGAATCAGAATCTGAGGAAGAGAAGAGCTTGGAGGACAGGACTGAGAGTCTTCCCTCTACTCCATCTCATTTCATTCCAAGTGCTACTTCTGTGAAACATCCAAACTGCAGGTGCAGAAACCAAAGTGTAACAGAGATGGGACTAGATCCAGGGAAAAAGGATTTCAAAGTCCCACTGCAGAGCTGGACAAAGAAGGAGAAATGCAGATGGGATCCAATCGATGAAGAGAGGGACATCGTAGAAGCATCCCAAGATGCAGACTCCTGTGAAGAGGAAAATCCAGCCAGGAGTCACACACCTACTTTGCGTCCTCTCCCAAAAGAGGCTGCTTGGTACAAGAAAATGTTTTACCCTGAATGTGAGGCCTCGATCAATCCTAGTGACGGAGGGAGGCTGGAGAGCTCAGACATAGTGACAAATCTTCTGGAGAAACACCAAGGGGATATCCCATTCCACATACCTCACTTCTACATAGCTAGGGCCAAATGTGTTAAGTCCATACCAGACTACAAAGACTTGGCATTCCCTGATTTTTGGGGTCACCAGCCACCTCCTTACAGCAAGCCCATGCTGGAGCGCAAGTATGGGGTTCAAAGGTGATTGTGCTTTAATATAATTACCGCACTGGGAGCTCTCAGCCTCAAAACTGGTTTATGTAGGTTCTGACTATCACATCTCTGAATGTTTTAGGAAGTTATAGAATGAATTTTGGGTTATCCAGTGATTTGTCGCAAGGAGATAAGCCAAACAGCAGGATGATTTTATTTAAGTTTTCCTCCTGAGGAAAGGAAAATGGTATCTAACTGGATTACCAACAGGATTAGGAATCAGCAGGCTTATTTGCTATCTCTGACATGGACTTTCTGTGTGTCAGCAGATGAATTGTGAACGGTCTGTGAGCTGCTTTCTTTGTCTCATAGGTGAAGGTGGTAGCGGCAACCTTGGAGTGAGCTGTTTATGGCTTCTGTGAATCCATAAAGACTCCCCTATCTCATATTCTGAATTGTTATTGATTAAACTAGTTATTGATAAATGTATCAATGTACCTATGTGTGTGATGGGACTCTAAGCTGGTCAAAGCTCTGACATAGATTTACTAGTGGCTTTTCCTTAAAGTAAGCAGACAAAAACCCAGAATGAGCTGTGAATCTGTGACCTTGTTAGAACACAAATGAGAACAAGTTCATTTTAGAGATGGAGAAGACTCTGTGTCCTTTCGGGATATGTTTTTGCCTTCAGTCTTGCTTTGAACCCAGCCACCTTTAGTTTGTGCAACAATGGGTCCCATCCGGCTTTTTAAGGAAAAATCCTTTCTGTCCTCTCGGAGGTGTGTGTCTGTGTCAGGTTGTTCTCAGGAATCTCCCTGTCTACCCTTCTGCTGCTGTGTCCCTTCTCGCTATGCCTCTCGCTCTCTGCCTGCTCCATGGGATCCTCCAGAAGCTTCTCCTCCTTCCCTAGCATGTGTACCTGCTTGTGGGAAGTCTCTCATGAGCTCTAGCTCTCATGAGCTCATGAGCTTCAGTAGGGGCAAGGTAAGCAAGCTGCTTTCCCTCCCTGCTGCCCAGCCTACTAGAAGACAGCATATATGGCATGCAACATGCAGAAAGAAAGAAAACCAGATCTCCCCTACGGCACACTGCTAGAGGCTGCTGTTTTTCTCATGTTATTTCAGGTGTTCAGATGAGGGGAAAGCTGTATTTTGAAGCTGTGCTGGGAGAGGAAGCTCTTCTTATAACTGCCATTTTGTCTGTTTCATGTGTGGCTGTGTGCAATGACTTTATATTTCCTTTTAGTGGCATGGGGAATTATTAGCAGATACCAAAGAAGCTGGATTCTGTGCTAAACTTTAAAGTTGATCAACGCTAATCAAATTGCATTTGTGAAAACCACTGATTTCTGATCTCCAGAGAGATAATGATTCTTTCTGCAGCAAATATAAAAGCTAAAAATCTTATTTAGAGGCAAAACCACTCTACCATCTTCTCCTTGCACTGTTGCTCTAAAAGATTTGCTTTTATGACTATAATAACATGTGTAACCATACAGCTAAAATGGGAATAATCATATCATGCTTCAGGGCATAACATGATTGCTGCAAAGGTCAGGAAGAAAATCTGGTGCTCCACATTTGATCATCTTTAGGGATCAGAGAGCTTCAGTTTAATAATGAGTAGAAATTAGCTTGATATGGAGTCAAGATTCACTACAAGACAGACTAGTAGGTTTATAAGTTATGGCAGATATTTCCTAACAGGGCAAGGCTGGCCATTTGGGAGATTGACGTTGACTGGGAAGAACTGGGGATAAATCAAACTTGACAGAATACTGTCGAGAATAAACATTTTACAGAATCAGTCATTTAGCCCAAAAGTCAACTTGTTGTAATGGGAATGGAGCAGGAGCTTTCTCATGGTAAAAAAAAAAAAAATTACAAATGAAGTTCACCTGGAATTAGCACATGGAAGTCCTCTTACCAGTCCTTCAAAAGAATTTCCTAAACCTCTTCATGTTTCTTCTACAAGATTACCCTATACCAAGATTTCTCACAGTGTCATTACAGTTTGCTTTTTTTTTTCTCCTAGGGACAAAGTGCTAGATGATGTTCGCCGCTTAATCCGGCCAGGTGATGTGATAGGCAGAACGGTTTTTGATTTAGAGGCCAGGTGGGTAACTTGAATTGAGTACTGTAACCAGGGGCGCTGTCAGTGCTGGGTTAGGTAGCGAGCTCAGTTTACTTGTTCAGCTCTGATCAAGGTATAGAAGAAATAACCTAAGAGGTAAAGGCCCAACAGGAAAAATATACAGGAGGAGTAGATTCCTAGCACGTGGCTCTGTGGAAAGGATTTATTGTGGAAGTCACTGGAGCAAAAGAGCCTCAAAACTTTTTAGGCAGAACAAGAAAATCTATACATCAAAGGGACTGTATGGTGTCCCTGGATTGCATGTAGTGATTTGGAACAGAAGCAAGCAGGCTGACACCGGGAATCGTACCTACAAATCCAGATGCAGTCTCTCCACACCCTGAAGCAGCATTTCCCATTGGGAGTGCACCTGAGTGTCTGTACGGCTGGTGTCACAGGCTGTAGACGTACCCTGAAAGGTGTGGCATTTATGAAAGGCTTCTGAAAACAAATATCCAGCCTTGTGAACTGTTTTAAGTGCCCAACTGTGGCCAGAAATTGTGGTCCTCGTGCAGATGTAGCACGGGGCAGTTGAGAGGGTCCCAAATATGAAGAAATTGCATTCAGAGGAAGGATGAGTGACTCAGAGAACATTCTTTAGAGGAAAAAAAGGTGAAGGACAGTTTGAGGTAGGGGAGAGTTGTGACGTTTTTCAATATGAATTTAAGGGCTTCTAAGCTTTAGGAGAAGGAAACTGTATAGATGAGGGAAGAGTAAATGTATAGTAATGGCATAGAGCTGCCTTGTGCAATTAATAAATTAATGGGAATAACTCAGTGGGGAAAGTAACTGGAACAAAGAAAGTAAATATGAACTGGGGCAAAAGGGAGTATTGGGACAGGAAAAGAAGATGAGATTTAGAAACACTAAGCAAGAGTAGAGAAGGATGCTGGATTGGATAGGAAGATTATGGATTTGCTCACCTCATGCTACTTCTTAGATTCTTGCTTATAAAAAAATTATAAAAACATATATTAGCATACAAAAGGTGCTGGGGAAGACTTGTCTTCGAAGCAACCTGCTATGGGTATCCTTGCTTTGATTTACTGCAGTTACTCAAGCCCAGGTGCTCCAGGCTGTCTGACATTCTTCTCCAAGTTTGAATCAGGAAACCTTCGCAAAGCCATCCAAGTGCGTGAGTAAGTACGCCTGCAGCAGCTGGGTTCCAACCTGCCTTTCTGCTGTGACCACAGCATGAAATGGTGGAGTTCTCCTGGGTTTGGAAAGGGTCAGCCAGGGAAGCAGGTTATATGATGCAGAGCTTATCATGCCCTCCAACACCTATATGTCATGAAAGTAACGGGAATGAGAAAACAAAGCTCAACACGTTTTGACATGACTAATATAGTGTGAGTATTTAATGGTGTGTTTGGACACCGCTAGTTTGATGGTGTTCTTTGACTCTCACAGGGTATTAGTGAACTTGATTGTGCAGCCTGCTGTCCTCAGCAGGTTCAGTGGCTGGTGGGGTGTTCATGGCTACCATTTTTTCTGGTCTTCTTTTACAGGTTTGAGTATGACTTAATTATGAATGCAGATGTGAACAGCAACCAGCATCACCAGTGGTTCTACTTTGAAGTCCGTGACATGAAATCAGCAGTTCCCTATCGCTTCAATATTATCAACTGTGAGAAGTTCAATAGCCAATTTAATTACGGTATGAGTCTTTGGAGAATTGGGGTAGTCTTCTGTTCACAAGAATATCTTTTCAATGCCATAAAGGTTTCAAACTTTTCACGTCTATAAGGGAGACTGTAAGTTCAATCTTATCTGCCCTGAAATCCACTGAAAGATTTACTTTAGATTTGTCAAAGGACCTTTCTCTATCCTCAGGAGGACTGAGGAGTAAGCTGAATATTGAGACCTGGGAGAGGATTTGTGGGGGAAAAAAATGTCATTGTTCTGTGTTTAGAGACCAGAACTGAGGAAGAATGGCACTGGGGTTGGGAGAGGGGGAAAAAGATGTTCTGTTGGAATTGAATGAGCAGCATAGGATTGGAAAGTGCTTCTAAGATTTATTTAAATGTAGATAATCCTCAAACAAATATTCATGATTCTTTGGGCTTATCCAGAAAGACATCTCTGCCTTCAGACCTGTTGAGGCTTCTGCTGATATTAATGATAAAAAAAATTTCTGTTCCTTGCTGTCTTTGAGCTCCTGTCTTAGTCTGTGGTTCAGGAGGAAGGTGGCATTGCTCAGAAATAGGCAGGGCAAATCCCAGCTATCAATGCCCATTTTAGAAGAGAAATTATTTCTTCTGCATGGAGTCTGTGGGTTGAATTCTTAGCTGGCATAGGCTGGTTTGTTAATTTGTTTCCAGGGAGCTGTGTTAATTTACACGAGCTCAAGACCTGACTCGGAATGTTTAATAAGCCCCTAATATCAGACTTTGCATTCCTCTGAAGCCCTGTGGATACAGCTTTTGACATCACCAGCAGAATTCTCTCAGGATCAATGTACCTAAACCAAATAGCACTGGGAGCTGGAATGACTTGTCACTTGTATTTGTGAAACTGGCTGGATGAGTGGCATTATAAGGCATTTGCTCTTTAACCCTAAGGGCTGGAGTTCAAGCATTCATATAGATCCCAAATGAAAAAGATTTTTTTTTTTTTTTGTCGTCTTATTCTGCTCCCCTGAATTACCAAACAATTCAGTGTGGTGTGTCTGGTAGCAGCCTGAAAATGACGTACGTTGAGGTCCTACTGTAAACCCTGGTACAACCTCTGATACAGCCACCAGTAACTTCATAGCTAGAGATTTTGGCTAGTATTGGTGGAAGGTTGATTGTTGTCCGCTAATTTGGCTGTTGTCAGCATTTATAATCTCATTTTGTGCACCTGAAATTGTACATGACTCACATGTTCAAGTGTGCAATGAAAAATATTTTTAGAAGAAAAACGTGAAAATACCATCTGGTGTAAGGAGGGAGGCTAAGCCATGGCTTGCTTTTGTGTGGCTTGTACGTGGGACTGGCCATTACAGCAATTCTTCTGTGGGTTGCTTCTGCTGCTCTGAGAGGGCAGTGAAGCTCTAGCTTATCTGGCTTGGCTGAGCAAAGCTCACTACCCCTTCCAGCACATGCATAATATTTACAGAGTCTGCTGGTAAGAGACGCTGTTTATTCGCTACGTCCCCTCTGCACTTCCCTGGGCTGATGCCCATGCTATAATACTAAAATCTTCCAGTTGTGATGTAGTGCCAAAGTGCCATGGGTGGCAATACTTTACAGCTCCTGGTTACTGATCTGTTTTGATTTTTCCCTTCCCTTTTGCTCTTGGTTAGATGGCACTGTATAACTTTCAAATCAGGAAAAAGGATATTTAATGAAATAGTTGTGACTAGAAGCAGAGCAAGTCAGGAGGGGCAGCCTCTACCTCTCTCTTTCCCTCTTTTTCTACCATGGGAAATAATGGGATTTCGTCAGAAGCCTGATTTGTGTTTGATTTCTAAAACTGAATGCTTCCATAGGGAAAGTGGAAAGGAAAAACTGATATTTTTTTTTTTTTTTTTTTAAATTAAAATGAGGTGGCAGACCAGTATCAACCGTCACTCTGAGGCAGTTTGGGATGTGTGTGTCCTTTGGACTCACAGAGAAGGGCAGGAGCTGGCATTTGGGATGTTGAGAGAACTGCAGACCCTGAGACTCTTATCCCTTGTCTGATGAGGTGGGCTTCTGGGCAGGCCTGTGTCTCTCGAAACTGACTGTGGCCCATGTCCTGGAACCAAACATGCTTGCCAGCCCTTAAAGCACTGGAGAGTTTAACAGAAAAACCCAAAGGAAGAAAGGAAACTGAATAGCTGCTTATGGAAATATGTCATCAGTATTAATGATTTTCAAGCATCGCCTCCTTCCAGCACAAGAACAGCCAAGAGAAGGCTCAAGGGGCAACTTATAAACATGCATAAATACTCAAAAGGGTGTTTTTCCCTTTTTTAAATATGCTTTCGCAGAAGTGCTGCCAGCATCATTGCTGGACTCAGCTGTGGCTGTGCTGGGTCCACTGGAGCTGGCTGGCACCACCCCGGGGCAGAGGCCACCCCTGCAGCTGCCAGCACCTCGCCAGGGACACCCCATGCAGAGAGCTTCGCTGGTGAGGGCAGGATCCTTACTGTACTTGAAAAAGAGCAGGCAGGTGTGTAGAGCAAAGGAATTTGATACAAAAACTGCCTGCAGATGGGCTGGCTTCATGGAGCTGTGAGTAATATATACGCAGCTCAGATCAGAGAAAGCCTTGTACCTTGGGGCATGAAATGGTAATATTTTGGAGGTCAGGAAGAAGTCATCTTCTGGTATAATATGGTACAAAGATGGATGCTATCATTATCAGCATTTATGACACATAGGCATTATTTATGTCTAACTGCAAGTTTAAAACCTTCTTCTAGTTTTGCTTGCTACTTTCTGAAGGTGCAGTACTGGATGCACCGCAGATCTCTAATGCTGTGGTACGATTAAGGACTCAATAATGGTGCAGCCAAGCATAAAAGATTGGACTAACCAAATTACTGATCTTGTTGATACCTCAATTCCTATTTCTTTTCTTTCCCTTCCTCTGATTGTAAACAGATCTGCTTGAAGTCCTCCTTTGTAAAGCCTGTCAGATAACTTATTTCTAATGAACTCCATTCAGCTCATTTCTTCTGGAGGTGCTTTTTGTACAGACACGGCTATATCAGAACAAAGTATGGGGCTTTGGGAAATGTGTTTACTTTGCATAAACTATCTGCAGAGAGAGCACAGACAAAATAATGATGCTTCTTGTTTAGCCTTTTCCTCCCCATCCCTGTCTTTTCCAGCCAGGGAAGTCATGTCACTTGAAACTGTCTTGTTTTATGTAGGCATGCAGCTGGTCATGTATTCAGTGAAGGAAGCTCTCCAGGGCAGGCCTTGCTGGCTTCGGGCAGGCCATGATATCTGCTACTACAAGTAAGTGCATTTTTGCTGAATAATCTGTGGCTTCCTTTCCCCTCTGTTCCCCTCCTGTTAACTGGATTGATGTTGTAAACCTTTGGCCACCAGTGCCACCTGTTCCAAATATCTGTAAATTGGTGCTAGTTCGACGTGTTATGTGCTTCCAGCTTCAGGAAACAGCTACAAGTGAGATCTCTATATTAGATGTCCGGGGAGAAACAGAGCATGTGCAGAATTCACTTCCCCAGGAGGAAGGAGGAGGAAAGGGAATGGAGGATGCTCAAACCTTGCTGGTGCAGCCAGAAATACAGGGAAGCTTAACCCACAGAGGTAGTGTAGCTGGCTTTTTCCCCTGTCCAGGAAGAAATGAGCTGGATGGAATCATTGTTTTTATTTTGCATATGTCAACTTTTCTAAGAGATGTAGGAGCTGAGGAGCTAAAGAAGGGTTAGCATATACATCGGGGGGGGGGTGTGTGTATATATATATACACACACACTACGTACACCTATATATATAGGTAGAAATAGACATATACAAATACACGTTATTTATTTGTTTGTGAATCTGTCTCTATATCCCTTCTCTGCAAAGCTGGAACTCAAATCCTAGAAGGCAAACTGCTCTGTGGACCACACTTGTTGGCACCATGGCACTGTTTCTAGACCTTGTCCTGATAGCAGAAACAGTAAGGATTAGCCTTACTCACTGTCATACAGGGACTTTTATCTTTCTATTGGGACCAGGCAAGAGTGGTGTAAAGTAGTTCCGACAAGCTCAGGGCTAATATTTATGCAAGTTGCCTGTTTCAGGCTGTTTCTGCAGTGTGTCAGTGCCTCAGAAGAAAAACACTAGATCGGTCTCATCTTTAACTTATACCTAGGCTGGAGCTTGACTCATGTGAGAAACATTCTCACCCAGGTATCTCATATTCATGCAGAAAACTGATCCCTGATTAATTCTGGTTATTACAGTCAAAGGAGACGAGTGGAGCTTGGGGTTTCAGTAGGTTGAATGAACCCTGCTTTACTTTCTCAAGGCTTCCAAAATGTTATGCACAACACATTAATTATTTTAAAGATGGTGATTGAAAGGGTTTTCAGGGCTAGGATAATTGGTATGTTTTGGGTTAGAAAATCTGTGCAGAGTTGAAGGCTGGGGGACAGAATAGAACAAGTAGGAAAATTACAGGTGCGAGTAAATGCACTTGGTTGAGTGCCTGTGAGTGGGATGTCTGGGAATGATGGAGCCTGGGGTGGTGCAAGCAGGAGGAGGAGGAGCCTTGCACTGGAAAAAAGAGGTCATATGTTGAGGATGAACTGGTAGAGCATTATGGGTGAAGTTCACAACCAAATACTGCAGCATTTGGTGTTAATTAACTACTTTATCCTGGCCTTACCTGTCATGACTTGAAAGCTGGCGCTGAGAATGCCTGAGTGACAAGTTTTCCCACTTTTCTTTTTGTTTGTTCTTGGAATTACTTTTTCTATCATGATTCCTATTCATCAGTTTGCATCACCAAAATGTCTCGTATCTCAGGACTCTACGGGTACTGCATTAGGCACTGTATAAACAAACCATAAGTCTGGTCTTTGCCCCTAATACCTTGCAGTTGAAGCACAGGGCTTGGGCTACCCAATGACTGTAGACAGGCAGGGAAATACAAGAAAACAAAAGGTGTTAACACAATTAACAGTAATGATAATTGTCTGGCATGGTAAGTAGTGTTCTCAGGACAGAACTGAACTTTTCTGATGTTCTCAATGCTACTCCTTTCTTCGTGAACTCATGCTGAGACTGATTTTAGAAACTGATGTGAAATAACGGGCTTTCTCTTTGTAAGGAATTGCATTTGTGTTGTAGCTCACAATTTTGCTGTTAGGTTCAGAGGTGACTATGTTCACAAGCAGATTTGATGAGACAATAAACCCAAACAATGACAGTGGGCTGCCTTCCAGAAGTAGCAGAGCCTCAAACTTGTGTTGATACAAAAAAAATTCCAAGTCATCCTAAATAGCAGTTGTAATGTCGTCTCTCTCTTTTTTTCTTTTCCCCTCTTTTTTTTTTTTTTTTTTTTTTTTTTGGGGGGGAGCAGGGCGGTGGGTGGTGCAGTGCTGAAGGCTCTCATTATCCTCTCAGCCTGGCATCCTGTCTGTAGCAATTTGAGTAGCTTTTTTATTTTGTTCCAAGTACTCTTCACTAACCTTTATTCACCTAACCTTTTCTACCTCAAGAGCTGACGTACTGTGGTGCAGTGGCTTCCCTTTGCATGCCTGTAACCTCTGGCTTCTGTGAGCATTGGCTTCTGCTTGGGCAAACTTTACATGCTGATTACCATAGCAGTGGCTTCTCATGTCATTAACAAGGCAGTTATTGTGCAGTGATTAAACAGCAGCTGACTTCTGAGATTAAGCCATGATTGTACAATTAAGCTTGTAAACAGATTCTTGTTCAGAATATGTGAGAGAATGGAGTTTTATTGATTTGGAATATTCTTTGTTTTCTAACTGTACATTGAATTATATGTCAACATATTAATCTAGGATAACTGTTTGTTGTCTGTCTCATTTACTGTTTATTCCAGATTTAGACATGGTTTTGTATATACAAGAACGCGCGCACACACACACACACACACATATGCACTTTCACCTCTACTGAAACTCTGATTTTTTTTTTTTTTTGTTTTGGTGATTATAGAAGAGATTCCCAGTCATGAGAAGCTGTATGTGGGAGAGAATGTGAAGAAAGTATGTTTGGGGTTGCTCAGACTTTGGGTCAGAATAGGAGGAGATGGGATTGCTATAGTGATATCATGCTGCTTGTGTTTTGGGGAAAGAGCTCGCTTCATTTCCATTCACCCTGGTCGCAGGTATCCTGGGGTGGGACTGGCACACTTTGAAGGGAACCTCACCTAATTACTTTTACCAGGAGTTATTCATAAATATGGGGAAAGAGTGATATACTTACAAAAATAAGGAGGAACTCAAAGATGCCCTTAATTGCTTTTGCAGCAGGGCTCTTATTGAGAGCAACCTCTGAGCTGAAGGGCAGTGGGAGGAAAGGCACATTCGCAAGATGTCTGGGTGATGCATGTTGGCTGATCTTTGCTGACATTCATCTTCACTGAAGATGGGATAGTTCACTCATAAAGATGAATGTTGTGGCACAGCTCTGTCATCACGTACCTTTCCATATGTCTCACGAGAGTTTTTATGTTACAGAGAATATTAGCAGTGCTCTTGTCAAAAGGAAGCTGAGTGACACTTCTGCTTTATTTTATTGCCTCTCTGTGAAGTGACAGGATACACCCATGATAAACACAGTTGCAGTTACTATAAGATCATCTAATTCACTTGCTGTCTTGGCAGCTTTTATGCATTGAATAATATTCCTTTCCAGCAAATTATTTAAGGAACAATGGCAGCATGCTGAATTGGTGACAATATGCTTATGCCTTTGGTTTCACAGCTCATTCTAAGCATATTATCTAACCTCCAGCTTTTCCAGAGGATAGTCAGTTCACAGATAGTAATGAGGTACCTGGAGTGTTTTGTTCTCACATCACCACTAAAGACTTGGCTGTTTGGTGGTCACAGCAGTGTCAGAACTAGGTCTTCTCTTTTCTCTTCAGCATCTTTATAATCACATTAGATGAAATCATCATCATAGCAATAGCAGGCCACCTCTCAGTTCTAGTGATAGCTACAAGCGCCTGACCTTTACAGTATGACTGAAGGCCTTAATAGCAAGATGCCTGTGGGAATATTCTGCTTCGACTGGGATTCTGCCTGCAATCTTGACAATAAAGATGCCTTAGCATGGATTTGGCCCTTGAAAGGGAAGTTGTGTTGTGCATTTGCCAGTTTCCAATGTGGCAGACTCCAAAATAACAGCCATGCCCCGTAAATTGTTAAATACTGCTTTTTCTATGGTACGAACCAAGGTGTTACTAAAGCATATTGCACTTAGGAGCCACAATTAGAGATGTAAGAAGGTCAGGGCACGTAAAACAAGGACACCAGACTCCAGGTGGTAGAAGGATTTTGTACAAAGGGAATGAATCAGGAGATTAGAAGTGACAAATAGTTTACTTTCCATTTGGGCTCTTGTTACAATCCGATTTGGATGAGACGAAGGCCCCCTTGCGTTCTAACTGACCCAGACTGACGAGTCTGGGAGGCTACTAGGGGTGGCTAGACCAACCTCTCATTTCAAGTTCAATCCCTTCAAGCGAGATTGAGACACAAACAAGGTCAGATGTCATGAGTCCACCCGTTTATTAAACCACTCACGAAAAGAGAAAAAGCGATAGGAAAGCAAGGAAGGAAGGAAAGGAGGAAGATCAAGCAAGAGTTCAGGATAGGAAAGCACAACTAGTCACCACCATGGATCCGCGGCGTCCCGGGGGTCCTTGCTTCTGGGGTCTTCAGTGGTGGGGAATCTCCGTGGTGGGGAATCTCCGTGGTGGGGAATCACCAACGGGGTCTTTGGTGGTGGTGGTGTCTGAAGTGCAATCTTCCCCCCCATAGTGGTGGTGTCCGAAGTGGGATCTCTCCAACAGGGTCTGCGGCAGTGGTCTTTTATGGGATGCGTGCCTAAGACAACAACTCCAGCTTGCGCAACCCAGGGCGATGGCACATCTCTGAGCCTCTCCCATACCCCATTATCTATATCAAATGGGAGGCTCCTGGGGATTGTCTTTGCGATCGTGTGAGCAGATAACATTTTGCACAATCTCCTGCAAGATTCTGTTATCTCCTTGTCAGCAAGCTTTGAGACAGATGTTCAGCTGTTTCGTCCCTCACAGCTCTGTTTTGAAATGGCCTAGAAATCTGGGGTATTGATATTTTCTTCTGCCATTTTAGTCTAAGCTGATACAATGCCATATTTCACCACCTACCAGTGCTTTGTACTGCTGCAGACAGGAAGTCTAAAGATGAGATGACCAAGAGATGTTCTTGTATCGCTTAATGCTTTTGAATTCCTGAGTTACAATCCAGCTCCTTTACCAACCTGCCTGTATCTTTGGCCAAGTGGCTTCACCTGTCTGTGTCTCAGTTTCCCCATCTATAAAGGATGGAAAATTAGAGTCACTTATCTGCCACCCAAAGAATGGGAATAGATAAATGGGGGAGCAAGTTTTAAGTAGATAATGCTTGCAAAGGTCTCTTAAGCTCAAAAGTGTATTGTGCAGAGTAAGTGATAAGTAGTATTATAATTATTATTAAGTAACTTTCCAACTATGCTAGAAATATACTACCTATACGTTATTTCTGAAGAACAGCAGGTGAAATGATTTAACTATTACGAAGTGACTGAAAGGCACAATAGATACAGCTTGCATGCTGATTAAAACCCCCACACGTTGGTCTCTTATTTTCTTTCCAATAATCAGTGTATTCGTTTCTAGAGAGCCTGTGAGACTTTGTGAACGTTTTTGGAAAGAGAACACAAATAAGGCAGTGAGGACCAGATGTTGCTAGGGTCTTTTTTTTCCTTCCCTCTTCCTTGTTTGTTAATTTGTGCTTCATGCTGATATGGTAGAGTGTTGTGATGAAAAAGGGGTGAGGAAGAAAAACTATCAGCCTGATGGAGGAATAAGGAGGCAATAGAGCCATCTTGGGGTGACAGCAGTAGGAGGAGAGGGAGGCAAGGAAGAAAAATGCTGGGGTTGGTTTTTTTAGGTTTCTTTTTAAAAGATTCAGAGCTACTGCACTGTATGATGGATTGTGAGGAGACCAGATTATGTTCAGTAGGAATACACGATCATTTCCACTGCTTACATACAGGTGGTTTTTCTTTTTAACGCATGCGTGAGGAATATTGAAGCCTCACAAAGCCACTTGTGAAGTTCTGTTCCTACCAGATAGTTTGCTATAGATTGACGCAGGTGTCAAGAAGTGATTCAAAAGTCTGGAAATACCTGTTTTGGGCAGCAGTTTGCTGGAACTGCAGAGTGCTCAAAACAAGAACGAAATGTGCTTCTAAGTGGTTCAGTGAGAGCACTGTGCATCGGTACCCTCAGGATCATGCGATCTGAGCACTGTCAGGAGTGAGAACCATTGACTAGCAGCATAGCATCAAGGTCAGAGGTGTCTGATGGTGCAAAACCTCTGGGTTAAGTGGCATTTTAGACAGGAGATATATTTTTGGCTGCACAGTTACAGACTATAGAGGGAGAAGCCTTTACCGGAGCAATAGGGACAGGTGGGAATACTTTCCCCAATGTGTATGTAAGATATTTAGGCAGTATCTGCCCACAAAGACCTGCTTCCTCCCACACCTCTGACTACTAATGTGAATTTGGAGGGGAGGACTCAGAAGGTCTCAGCACATTGTGACAGTTCTTTATGAATAACGTCATCTAACCATCCAAGTGACACTGAATATAATAGAGGCTATGGAGATGAGTACTTCCCTTATGCACTATACAAGAAATGGTTCTTAATTATCCTTCACTGTCAAAATTAACAGGAAATAGATTAAATGTCATTGTCCTGACTTAAAGAAAGAAAAAAAAAGAATCAAATCCTGGATCCACTGAAATACACACATAATAGCTAAGTAGATGTTTCTATATTTGTGGGTTCATTGCATTTTTTTTTTCCTCTGAGTCTCTTTGTCCAATATTAAGGTGGTTTATTTGCAAAAGAAATGTTGGGGTGAAGGGTTCAGCTGAGAATAAAATCATAGGCTTTTCAGTTTGCCACTGTGACTCAGTGTTCCTGTACTATCCATTGATCCAGACAGTATCACTCACCCCACATGTTCCTAACTATTAAATTCAGGTGAAAACCCAGCAGCATTGTATTGTGTCTTCTTTATGAAAAAGAGCTGATTATTTTGGAGAATTTGACAAGAATAATTATCTTTTCTCTCCACCCCTTTGAATAAAAATGAACAGCAGCAAAATAAACTAGTATTGTAAATTTCAGGAGCTGAAATTGCGTCTTTTGGTTGCCTCTTCTATTTTGCATTTTAATGCAACATTGATGATAACATTTGTCAAAGAAACCTCACAGTCCTTCAGAATCAGAAGGTTCGGCAACAGCATAATTGGTGCAATGTGGGAAAAATATTGTTTGAAATGTATTTATGGATGCGATTTGCTATGAGGCTTCTCCCTAAAGTGCATGAATTGTCTCTTCATCTCTGCTGAAAGAAAACTTTCCTACTCAGCCTAAAGTCATTTCTTTGTCAGAGCAAGTCTCCTGCAAGAGATCTGGTCCTGGGACCAGATTGAGAAACTCGCTTTAAGATTTTGTAGTTTTAACGAAGGGAGTATCAAGGGCCTGAGTGCATTAATAGACCTTTATGACCCTGGCCAGCCTCACCCAGGGCCCCCACCCACACCCTCTGCCCATGGGCCCAGGAGCTCTATTTAAGCTCTGTCCTGGCCCCCCAGTCCCTGTCTGAGCTCTGTTGAAGTGAGGCTCCAGCTCAGTCACTGCTGTGTCTGTGCTTTGCTGTGAACTCTGGTGATCTGGATCCTGACCCATGAACAGACCTCCTGGCTTGACCCGGACCTGCCTCATCACCACAAACTTGTTTGATGATCTGGATGCGTGGTTGAACCTGTCTGTCCCCCCCCAGCCTAGGCATGACCTGCTCAGGTACTGTGGGAGGGGACCCTGGCTGGTGAGGCCCCTGTTCTGCTGGCTTCCGTATCAAGCTCAGCTCCCCATCTTTTAGGGAGCAACTGGTCCTCACTGCTCCCTGACAGGGCGTGGCTCAAGTCTTCAGAAAGGAGGGATTCAAAAGAGAGGATTTTTTGGGTAGCTCACAACCTGCAAATCTGTATGAGGTCGCTTCTCCTCTGTGTGCAGTCTCCACCCAAACCCCCTCTCCTCCTCTTCCTACTCAGGAAAAAGCCTTTGATGATATTTGAAATATTTTTATGTCTGTCCTATTTTTTTTTTTTTTTTTTTTTTTTATTCCTGGAATATCCCTTTTCTTCCTGTGGTGAAACTGAATGGTTGGTTTGGTAGAGTATTAATATTTTCTAAATCTCCTGGCTTTCACAGAATATTTTCACATGGCATTGTTCAGGGCTGTGAATAGGTTCCTGCATCTCTGAGCAAGATAACTTGGATGTTGGAAGGAATACAGCAGTGTTAGCTGAATGCATGAGTTCAAATACATCTGGACTGTGCTGTATGAACTAGTATTAGCTGGCTGCTTATTTGCACCTTCACAAAATGAAAAAACCTGTTATTTTTCTACGAGAGTGCCCATCCATCAGCAGCAGGTGACTGGCTGCGACTGGCTGTGCCCAGTACTGCCGCATACAGCTCTGCCTCTTACCCCCTGCTAGTCTTTGTGTACTGCGTGAATCCCAAGACACCCTTGAATCTGGTGTGCCACCTTGGTCAGTGGTACTTACCGTCATGACCGCGTTTGCGTCTCTGCCTAGTGGAGCCATGGTTTCTCTAACCTTGCTTCTTTCATATAGCCTGGAGGTGCATTGCTGTGTAGTAACACAGCATGTTGTTTAGCACTGTGTTATATTTTTGTACCTGTTCATTACTGGGATTGGATTGATTGTACTTGTATGGGGCTTTCCCAGTCTTGGTACAATGACTGGCTGAATTTGGAGCCCATCTACAGCATGAGATGAAAACTCATTCACAGTAGACACCTCTCTGAATGCTTAGTTCTTTCATGGCTGCTCCAAATGTGCATCTGGAAGTGATAACCACCTGCTTCCCTCTTTCTCTTTCTCCAGAAACCACTACTGCTCCAGTGCAGCTGCAGGAGGAGGCATGAGAGGAAAATGCTACTACACACTCACCTTCAGCATCAAATTCCCTCACAAAGATGATGTCTGCTACCTGGCTTACCATTACCCCTACACTTACTCCACAATGATGGTAATGCTGATATGTCCACTCAGATAAGCTAATGGGTCTGACAGTTTGGAGCTACCTTGGATGAGATTTTGAGATCGCATAGAGAAGTTTCTGTATGGGATAAGCTGAGGTACAAACCATTAGTGCTTATACCAGTCAGAAGAAAATGCAAACCAAAAATGTCTCCCTTTGCTTGGGGTGAGAAGCAGGGGGCTAAAGTCAGAAGTGGAAGCTGCCTGCTCCTTTTCCTGACAGAAGGTAACAGCTCTGCTTTCAGAGCTGCACCTGGCGATACCACAGTGCTGGACCTCATGGAATGCTTTGTCAGCTGTTCCCTCTGTGGCAGTTGGAGTGTCAGTAGGCATTTGTGACACCCCCACTAGTGCTGTCAATGCAGAAACTAAAAGAATAAGAGTCTAAGGCATAAATTGTTTTATTGAGTTGTACCAAGTTTGGTTCCTCGGGAAGGATTTGTTTTCTACAGTGTTTTCTGGCCAGGGGTGGATGGTAAGGGAATTTTCTGGGAAATGCATCCATTGTGCTTTCTCTATGATTGATGTAGGAGAGCCCAAGGTCTGAAAGGAAGGTAGGGTAAAAGAAAGGAAACGAATGGTTCTGGGAGTAGCTTTGCTTTATTGTTAAAGATGAGAAAGATGTTACTGAAAAAGAAGACACACAGTTCCAGTAGATCAGTTCTCCTTCCTTCTCCCCCCAGTTTCTATTGTCAGCACTTTTTCTGGGCAATAAATGCCGATGTGGGTTGATGAAGTTTGGGCTCACTCTATTTTTCACAATGGTATCAGTTTGCCATTACCAGATGTGAAAGACTATGCTTTCAAGGGAGACAACATCCTCTCCCACTTACTAGCCATGCTGCTCAGCATGCCAGCATAGTTAAACTCGTATTAATTCCCACTCAAACAACAGTGTCTTGTCAACTGCTTTGCATCCCATTTATAGATGTTCAAAGATACTGCTTCCAATATCTGGGAGAGGGCCAGTCAAGCCTTCACGGTTCAAAATACGCCTGCCAGCTCACTTCTCATTAGGCTTATGTGTACCAGTTACTCCTCAAAATCAATGAGGAAGAGAGTATGCTCCAGTAGTGGGGTTTGACCTGTAGCCTTGAAGGCATGTATATGCTACAGCCTGCAGGGGAAAAGACAAATGCAGTACTGAAGAATTGGGTGGACTTATTCACCACCATACTTTATTACTGAAATGCAGTGCCTCATCATTATTGTGCTGTTATTGATTTCTATCTTCTGCTGGCACAAAAGCAAGAGAGACTTGGAGAGTTTGTATGCTCTGGGAATCCCTGAATATCTCACCTGCTCCTGAATGAATAGAATAGAGATGAAAAAGATGTTATTCCTAGACTTGCAAGGCCAAGTCTTGAAGTATTTCACTGCCTCTTCAAATAAAATGCTCATTGAAGTTAAAGGGAATTTTGCCTCGGGAAATGTTTAAATGAACTCAGACTCAGTAAGGACCATAAAGTTTGGTAAATGGGAATTATGGATGGAAAAGATTGATAGATTGTCATGTCCAGCTCTTTAGCCAAAGCAAAAGTGTCGCCTCTAATAATACTAAAAGACTTCTTTGCTTGGACTAATTTAAAATGTCGAGTGATGCAATTTACACATTTTCACGTTACTTTAATTTCCACAGTAAATAAACTAAATCAGGCTTGTGCACCAGTACATTTCACTTTAAAGCATTTGTCCACTGGTGAAGTATGTTGGGTTTACATATCAGTAATAAATTAAAAGTGATTACAAACCCAAGGGCTCAATTAAATATATAGTGCTTTGGGGAGGAAGATAAACTTGTATATGGAGTTAGTAATCTGAAAATGTTTTAAAATATCATATATATTTAATAGTTACAGGCATATTTACAGGAATATACATTGCAGAATCCTATTTGAACTGGATGCACTCTGCAGTTCATTACTTTTTGTCCATTAGTAATTATGTTTATTTTCTGAACAGTAATTTATCTATTTTTACATCACTGTTAATTGTTTGGATATCTAGCTGAAATCTCTGTGGCAGCTATACCCAATTAAGTTTCACTGGGTAGCAGGAAAATAAGTAAATTATTATATTGAGTTCTCTGTATCTATGTGAGATTGTTAGATGCATCTAATAATTAAAGTTATTTTATAGAGCAGTATGTTAATTGTTTTAGGGCATAGATAACTGTAAATTTCAGTTCTGTGTTTGCATTCAAATGGATACTGGGAAAGCAGTCTGAAAGATGGTGAACTCCAAGGTTTGAGGAAGAGGAATGTCTTGTCCCATAAACTTTGGTTAAAATTTAGCCCTGACTTGTAAAGACAAAAAGTTATCATGTAAGGGTTGTTCTGTGAATTGGTGTGTTTTAGTTAAAGTACTGTTAGAACAAGGGTGTGTACTGTAATATACCTCTTTCTACCAGTTGAGAGACAACTGATGTTCCGCAACACTTAGCAACACCCCGCGACAGGATTACTTACACTACTCTTGCCACTTGCAATTACAATGTAAACAGAGAGAATTACATGTCATCTGGTGTGTGGGTGGCAAGTGGCTATGTGTCTAATGAGGCGATTAGAGTTTGTTCCAAAAAGTCGTTTTTTTTGAGCTGCCAATGCTTTTTCTCAAATTTCTCAAGAAGCTGTTGGACTTAAGAATTGTTTAAAACTTCATAAACTTTGGAGGGGGGGGGAAATCTCCTTTTTAAATAACTTCTTGGAAAGACGCTCTTCAAATTTCCCTCTACTGATTGTACAAAATGTTGTCTCTATGTAAACTTTTTGGCTGTCTCTGGTGTGGTGTTGTTCCTGAGTTTCACTGGCACGTGCTCGACGCTAACCAGTCAGTTTTATAAATGCTCAAAACCAGTGAGTTTTCTCATGTTTCTACACAGTACCTATTAAAATATAAGGAGTAGGCAGTTCTTTTTTGGACTTCATGTATGCATAGAAATTCCTTTACACTAATAAGAAAAGCACCTAGGAACTGTTCAGGTAAAATGATATAACAGTAATAGTCCTCTGCAGCTTCAGTGAACTGGGATGTATTCTGAATGGCTTGTGCATATGTGTGGGATGTAAAAGGTGATGATATTAACTGGCAGAAGAGAGAAGCTGGGAAGTTAGCAAGAGATGAAATTAGTACCGATAATAACACACAGCTAGTGGAATGAAATCAGATTTTATAGACTGTAAACTCATTTATAAATCTGTTTCCTTGCTTCTTTTTCAGTCCCATCTTGATGTCCTGGAACAAAATAGGAACCCCAAGAAGGTTTACTGGAGGCAGCAGACGCTCTGCCAGACGCTAGGAGGAAATCCATGCCCATTGCTCACGATCACTGCCATGCCAGACTCTAAAAAAAGAGATGACTTGGAGCAATTCTGTAAGTAGCCAAATGAAGCATTAAAAAAGATGCTGGCGACTTGCGATCAAGTCAGCAGTGGCAATGGCAACCTGTTTTGTGAATATGAGGATTTT
>VYZW01029243.1:0-19500 GCA_013401315.1 Balaeniceps rex
TTTCCAGGAACAGAAATTTAAAGACAATGATAGTCAAATATGTGTGTGTCTGTGACTCTTCATTTGTGTTCAGACTGCAGAACCAACACAGTCAGTCAAACTGCATGCTGCACAATGGCAACTGATTGCTAGTGCACACAGGTCATTGCTGCATGACTTGCTAGATGCATTAGGAGACGGTTTTGCCTCTTTCTAAAGAACTGGGTATTGGCTATCAGTATTGATTCCATGTTAGCTGAACTAATAGCTTAAGGTTGAATTTAAGCTGAAGTAATAGCTCAAATGCTGTAAGGAATCAGAGGCTTTCTGGCTGTGCTAGAGATATCCCAAGATGACACTGCAGCAAACTCTAAACTCTGTGCCTCAGTTTGCTCCTGTCTTGCATTTGATCAAAAGTATTAGGCCCAGAAGGAGGAGAGAAGCGCTGTTTTGTTCTATTTCTAAAGCTTAGTTATTCTGTCACAAATAGTAGTAGATCTCACATTTCTCTATATCACAGGTTTGCTGTGAGGTTTAATTCACTGTTTTTTGCAAAGAATTTTGAGATTCTGGATAAAAGACATTACAGAAATGGAAAGCTTTAGAAGGGAGGAACACAGAAGATCTCGTTCTGAATGCAAACTCAAAGCTGTTCATGCTGCTGCCTTTTTAAAGCTGAGCCAAAAGATAGCAAAAGACAGAACTCAGCAGGCCCAGCCAAGTGTCCTGGCTCTGTGAAACACTAACTTCATATCTTGTTTATGGTACCCAACCTGTCTAGATTATCACAACAGGAAAAGTCATAGAACCATGAGGGACTTGATTAAAACACGCTACACCACAACAGCTTGAGAGTTGTAAGGAGAGGAATGATAACACCTAGACAGGGCGTGCCATCTCCAAGTATCTGTGTCAGTGCAACATACAGACAAGCGAGGGGAAACTCAGAAAGAAACAGAGCACTACTGTAAACGTTCTTAGCACTACCTGGAAATATGCAATCAAATGCAGTACCCAGCATAAATGAGATGCAGGCTGGTCAGCTGGCTCAAACAATGGTTTCAGCAGAGGCCAAAATTAGGCCTTTGTGGAATTTTGGTATTTTGTATGATAGTTATTCGTAGTTAGCCTTTTTTTTTTTTAGTGCTGCTGTAATATAAGTGAGATTTTTCTGGATCAGTCTCTATGTTTTTTACTCATTTAGATTTAAAATACTTGAAAACATTTCTCTGAGGCCTCAGCTCCCATTCTTACCAGTATCTTTATATTCACATCTGCTCAATGAATGCTACAGGCTGCTCAACAATTCTAAACCCTGAAGATTGTTAAATTGCTTAAGTGTGGACATAGAAACCTGTAGCTATAGACATTAATGTGTGCTTAGCTGCTTAAACAGTAATAATAATTCTGTTACTTAGATGGTTTAGATGAATACCTTATAAAAGAAGAAAGGTATTAAAAACAAATCTGTAGTAGACCATGAAGTGCTTTTCCGAGGATATTTTACCCAGATTACTGTGTATAACCACATAACATACCTGGAACAAAAATATGCACCAGGTGTTTTGAATATTGACAATTTTCATTTTAAACTTTGCACCTGCAGAAGCCAAGTGTGATTAGGCTCTTCATAGTATGTAACAGCACTGGCTTTCCTTAAAAATGAGGTTTTGTGCTTGAGTTTGTTTCTATATGCTTAAAAAGTGGCTCCATGGAAACACATGGAGCCCTCTAAGACAGTTTTAAAGGAAGGTAGGGGGAGTTTAAAAAGAAAGCTGTTTGAGAGTATTGATTTTACAAGTAAGCACTGTGAAAAAGAAGGTGGAAAATGTGCTGGGAAAAAATGTGGAATTTAAATGAATCCTATAAATAACTTTTACAGCATACACATCTGTACAAAGGCAGAAGGAACAGGGAGAAATACATCTTTCAAATTCACTCTAGTTATCATGGTGTTAGTAGGTATAGTCGTCATTCAATTGCAATGTATAGGCTTGGATTTCTCTATCCTTATTTCCAAATTATTATATACTTTCTAGAAGATTACATGGAAGACCAGCGCAACCAAACCCCTTCAAATTTAAAGGAGCGTGAAACCTAAACCTTTATAAGTGCTTTCTCTTCTGCTCCATATTTCATATCGTTCAGAAACCCTGAAGAAATATCATTTAAGATCCTTACAGCAAGTGAATATGCAACCAAAGAACTTCTCTACAACTAGATTAAAAGGAACCCTCAACAGATGATACAAGCTATACTGAGTGAAGACCATGCATATGAGAAAAGCAACTAGAAAAAACTTCCTAAACAGGAAATAAACTGTAACAGACTGCTGCTAATCTATAACATTAAACCACAACCCAAAACTCCTGTCCCTCTAACCAGTCCTTCACAAAGACTCCTTAGATGATTGAGAACAACAGGTGACCAATTAATTGCCGAAAATCACTGTCCTTCATCAGGTTGCAGGTGCATTTTTTTCAGTTCAACCCACAAGTGCTTGTCCATCCAAATAGGTGGTCTTGAGCTATCACTCTAGTGAGAGAATTAGATTCTTCACTCTAAGTCTGTTGAGACAAATACCATAATTGCTTACCATGATCTCTTAACCTCTTCTTATTTCCTACCAAGTGGAAGGGAGGAAGTATGCTATTCTAGATGAAATTTACCTATTTTTTCCCATGTGAGTTTCATAGGCATCCTTTACAGATTCATCCAAAATGTAGGAGCCAGATTCTCATTAACATTAGGATACCTTTGCCTGCTTGCATTGTCAGAGCAGGAAAAAAAAAAAAGGTCTCAGATCTAAAACAGCCGCATTAATATAACTCACACATATGAATGGCTGACGTTTTGGACTTAAGCAGCTTGGATTGTTGCTGTTTTCAATATGTCACAATTCAGTTAATAGATTTCCTCCCAGTCTGGGCTTGTTCTCAAAAAATCTAGCTTATTGCCGGCAACAGATTCTTGTATATCTCCTTTCACAGACAAAAGTTCAAGAATAAACCTCTAAATCTGAAAGATGATTTTGCTACACAGGTACCACAAGAGTGTATTTCACCACTATGCCCCTGCATGACACAAGCTTGACCACATGGCACATTTCTATGTGCAAACAGGAACGCATCTGTGGTGTTTGGGAAATTCATGATAAAATGATAAAGGCCTGAAACATGCTGAAATTATTTTGCCTACAGTACCATGTACAATTAGTTAAACCTAGAGTTGAATTCGTAAGGTAATATTGCCAAGTGCACTTGTTGGTTTTCCTTGTTCGCTGAGTCCTTGTTGCTTTAGTGTTATAACGAACATCTCAGAGTACACGACTATGTTATGGCTTCTTCAGTAGCAAAAGCAAATTTAAGGATTTCCTGCCTTCCCCTCCCCAACCTCTCAATCTAATCCCTCAACCCTGGCCAAGCCTCTCACTCACCAAAGCAGCTAGGTGAAATCATCTGGCAATATCCAGCAGCATTGTTTCTGGGAGGACAGGTTAAGACCAGCGCCTGCTGGAATGACACTAGCTACTCTCTGCGTTTGCTGCTGGAGAAAATGCAAGAGGAAGCTGTTCACTGAACAAGCACCGTCACCAGCACAATCATCTAACATCTAGAATTGCAAAATAGCTGTTAATGGAAAAGAGGAGATGTGGGAATCTAAATAAAGCAAAAGGCAAAACAGTCAAAGAAAGCAAAGAGGAGATACCAGTTTGGGATTGCTCTACTCCTTTTTATCACATTCACTGTAGTTTGTAGCTACTGGGCCATACTCAACCACAGTCTGTACTATGGTTTAATCTGACACCGAGTTTCTCTATATGGAAGTTGTGGTATACTTTTCAAAACAAAGTATTCAGAGAAGGAATATTCTGATTTCACACTGAAGCATTCATTTCTTTGTAAGTAGGAGACAACATATCTGCAGTGTTTGGGGCTGTTTGCGGGATGTATGCTCACCCTGCAATGGAGAGCAGCTCAAGCATCCCAAAAGTGCAAGAGCATACACCAGGCTGGATGTCATTTCCTAATTTACCACTCTCCCTTGAATCCTATTCCTCCTTTTTTTGCATATTCATTTTATTTCCATCACTTTTCGTCTTCTTACGTCTTTCATTGTGACACAAATGCAGAACCCAACAACCACTGCACATAAACAGTGTCCGTCTGATGCAGCCACATGGGTGCAGTTGTTTACAGAATGGAGTGGCAAGCTCCATACTTCTCAGTAGAATTTCTCATCAGCAAACCTGCCTCTTGCTCAGGGATTTTATTTTTCCATGCTCGTTTGTTGTCATGTTGATGACAACAGTTTCAGAAGTACAGTATGTTTATCAGAAAGATGCATATTCAATTAATATTGCTTTAGGCAGTTTTCACTAAAAATCAAGGCTTACAAATCTCTCCACAATTCACACAGATAATAAGCCCCTTCAGAAGGATGTTTCAGCAGTATTTCTAAGATAATGCTACCCTACCCTGCAAGACCCTGCCTTGCTCATTTGGAACTTAACTAGAACTTTATTTACAGTCAGTCTAAACTAGATACATCAGGAATGGAAACCTAAAATGCTGATCCTTTGACCTGTCATCACAGTTTTCCAGACATCCATTATCAAGCAGTTTGGTACCAATAACTGTTTGAGCCACCTTAAAATAGTCTGTCACTGGAAAAGCAGATATATACTTACAATTGGTATATACACACAAGCACACACACAGAGCTCCTGCAATAGGAATACAAACCCCAAGCATTTAAAAGTTCAGCCTCTCTCCATTAAGCCTTTCTACATTTTCAATTAGGAGAAGAGAGAGGTTTTTTCATTAAAATCTTCAACTCCCTGCATTTTTAATTTTAGTCCTAAAGAGGAACCTGATGGGTCATGCCAGAAGGGCAAATATAAGCAGATGTGTATTCATCTCTTCCCAGATCTTCACTAATATCTCATTTTTCTTGTCATTATGTAGCAGAACAGCTTTGCTAGAACCAGATGCCATTGGGTTAATTAAGTGAGAGCACAAATGTCTTTTAAGTGGAGCCCTCTTTTTGAAGGCTTCCTATCTGTGGCTGATAATGTGTCCAACTCACCACAACAATTACCCTTTCAGAGGGGTGAATATTTCCAAATAATTTTGTTGCAGTGCAGCAGAATTTAAACATGTCAAAAGTATTTTCAATGGTATTTCAAAAAAGGGTAAATTTCTGCCTAAATAATTCAGAAAAGAAACCTCACCAGTGACTTACAGTCATCATTAAATACACTTAGTGGGAAATTAAATTTGGTTTCATGTTTTATGAGCTCCTTTTCAAGGTATTAGACTGGAGTTCTGCCATTTGTTTAAGAATTGATTAATCTTCTTTTTTGCTTCTGATTTTAAGGATGCCCAATCTCCAATCTCAAATTTTCACAGCATCTAAAATCTTTTCCTTCTTTTTCATAGCCTTAGCAGCATTTCCTAAACCCAAGAGGAATAACACAGTACAAATTATATGATGATAAAATGGCAGGAATTCCATTTTCACTGCATCATCACTACTAGTTAAGAGTTCATAACAAGAAACATTTGTAACATTTGCAAGACTTTCATTAGAATGCACTGATTTCCTAAGTGGGTCAATGCTTAGAGCTTTTTACAATTAACAAATGTTTTAGGTAATTGTGCTGGTTTTGGCTAGGATAGAGTTAATTTTCTTCATAGTAGCTCGTATGGGGCTATGTTTTGAATTTGTGCTGGAAACAGTGTTGATAACACAGGGGTGTTTTAGTTACTGCTAAGCAGTGCTTACACAGAGCCAAGGCCTTTTCTGCCTCTCACCCCACCCACCAGCCAGCAGGCTGGGGGGCACAAGAAGCTGGGAGGGGACACAGCCGGGACAGCTGACCCCAACTGACCCAAGGGATGTCCCACACCGTATGACATCATGCTCAGCACATAAAGCTGGGGGAAGAAGAAGGAAGGGGGGGGATGTTCGGAGTGATGGCGTTTGTCTTCCCAAGTAACCGTTAGGTGTGATGGAGCCCTGCTTCCCTGGAGATGGCTGAACACCTGCCTGCCCATGGGAAGTGGTGCATGAATTCCTCATTTTGCTTTGCTTGCACATGCGGCTTTTGCTTTACCTATTAAAACTGTCTTTATCTCAACCCATGGGTTTTCTCACTTTTACCCTTCTGATTCTCTCCCCCATCCCACTGGGGGCGAGTGAGTGAGCGGCTGGGTGGTGCCGAGTTGCTGGCTGGGGTTAAACTGTGACAGTCCTTTTTGGTGCCCAAAATGGGGCTCAAAGAGTTCGAGATAATGGCAGGTTTGATTGGAATGTGCTAGATTGAATTTATAGCTGTTATTGATTGCTGTTTAGCTATTAATCAGCAGGCTCCTGTGCTTGCCATGGGGCTTGCTTGCCTTACTGTGTACCAGAGTCCAATGCTCGATAGTGGCTGCTTTTTGCTTTCGCTGCTTGCTATACTGCTGATCAACTTACTCTGCTGTGTCCGGGAACCTTTGATAACACCAATGGCCGTGTGCCTGGGCTGGCAGATGGCCAGGGCATCGCTGCTGTTTCTGTGCTGCTGTACTAGACATGCGGGAACTCCAGTGTGACTCGAATTGAAGGGCCTGTGACCTTTAGATGAGTCCACGTGGGAGCAGGACACCCCAAAGTGTCTGTGGCCGTGGATAAGCCCATGCCAGAGCAGGTACACCTCGAAGCGTCTGTGGCCATGGTTATGTCTGTGCCACAACAGGTATACCTCTGAAGGGATTGTGGCCCAAGGATAAGTCCACACTGGAGAAGGTACACCTCGAAGCATCTGTGGCTGTGGATAAGTCCATCCTGCAGCAGGTACACCTTGAAGCATCAGTGGCTGTGCAGGAGGTCATGGTGGAGCACCTCAAAGCGTGTGGCCACGGGTAAGCCCAAGACAGAGCAGGTCCCTCTGGAGGGACTGCAGCCATAGCTAAGGCCATGTTGGAGCAGGTTTACTTCTGAAGAGGCTGTGGCTGTGGGTAAGGCCATGCTGGAGCAGGTATATCTCTGAAGGCATTGTGGCCCATGGAGAAGGCCACACTGGAACAGGTGCCCCTCAAAGCGACTGTGGCTGTGAATAAGTCTATGCTGCAGCAGGTATGCCCCGGAGAGATGCATAGATAAGGCTCCACTGGGAGCAGGTACACCCCTAAGGGACTGCAGTCTGTGGATAAATCCAAGATGGACCCGGGCCAAGGGGAACAGTTCATTGCAATGTTAAACCCTATGGTCTGGTCCAAAGGGACCAGGGGTGGGATTGTAATGGAAATACCTTTAAATTGTTGTAACCTGGGATTTGAGCTGCATGTTATGGGAATTACTATAGCAGGAACCCCTTGTTGCTAGTGGCTGCATGGTGCATAGCTACCGGCTAGGGTTAAACCACGACAGTAAAGCTTAACATAAAACTTTAATGAACAAAGTAAGTCTTCTGTTTGGAAACCATGGGGAGCAGGGGGAAAGCTTCTCAATACAAATCATGTTTCTCAAATGAGGTTTAGTTTTATTTTGATATTGACAGCTGAAGACAAACTATTATATATAAGCATGCTTTCGGACTGGATCAAATATGTGAGTCGGCGAGGCACGCAGCTGCGGCAATGGTGCCGTCGTGAAGGTTTTAGCTTTTATGGCAACAGGACATTCTTTGATGACTATAGCCTGTTAGGGAGGCATGGGATCCACCTGTCTATAAGAGGCAAGGGAATCCTTGGCAGCACGCTGGCCATCTTGGCGAGGCGGACTTTAAACTGAAGGACTCAGAGGGCAGGGTCCAAAGTGCAACACTACTGCCACTGCAACCAACTGGGGAATAAGCCAGGACAACCAGAGCAGCAACAAATGTTCCTTAGCTGCCTCCCAAGATGAGAACCAGAAGACCAACCACCTCAAGTGTATGTACACCAGTGCACGCAGCCTAGGGAATAAACAGGAGGAACTGGAGCTCCCTGCCCAGTCAGAAAGTTGTGATATCATAGGAATAACTGAAACATGGTGGGACAACTCACATGACTGGAGGATCATGATAGATGGCTATAGGCTGTTTCGTAAAGACAGGTAGAGAAGAAGAGGAGGAGTCATGCTCTATGTTAAGGAGAACCTTGAACATATAGAAGTCAACTACAAGGGTATTACCAGGGTGTGCAGAGATGCAGTTAGAAAGGCAAAAGCTCAGCTCAAATTGAAATTGGCCAGAGATGTCAAAAACTACAAGAAAGGGTTCTTCAGGTATGTAAACAACAAGCAGAAACAGAAGGAAAATATTGGCCCGCTGTTAAACAGGAGAGGTGAATTAGTCACCAACAATGCTGAAAAGGCAGAGGTTCTCCACACTTTCTTCACCACTGTCTTTACCAGCACTGTTGGGCCCCAGGCCTTGGGAACAAAAATCCAGGTTGATGCAAACACAGACCCACTGTCAGTGAAGGAAGAGTTGGTACGTGAACTATTACAGGAGCTTGACCCCTACAAATCAATGGGCCCCATCATGGTTTAACCCCAGTCAGCAACTAAGCACCACACAGCCGCTCGCTCACCCTCCCCCCTCCCCGGTGGGATGGGGGAAAAAAAGTAAAATTCGTGGGTTGAGATAAAGGCAGTTTAATAGGACAGCAGGGAAAGAGAAAATAATAACAACAACAACAATAAAAGAATATACAAAATAAGTGATGCACGATACAATTTCTCACCACCTGCTGACCGATGCCCAGCCAGCCCCCAAGCAGCGATCACTGCCCCCCAGCCAACTCCCCCCCAGTTTATATACTGAGCATGATGCCATATGGTATGGAATAGCCCTTTGGCCAGTCTGGGTCAGCTGTCCTGGCTGTGCCCCCTCCCAGCTTCTTGTGCACCTGGCAAAGCATGGGAAGCTGAAAAAGTCCTTGACTGGTGTGAGCACTACCTAGCAACAACTAAACCATCAGTGTGTTATCAACGTTATTCTCAAACTAAATCCAAAACACAGCACTACACCAGCTACTAGGAAAAAAAATTAACTATCCCAGCTGAAACCAGGACAGGCCCTGATGTTATCCACCCAAGGGTGTTAAGAGAGTTTGACAAACCAGATCGCCTTCTATGACAAAGTAACGTGCTTGGTTGATGTGGGGTGAGCGGTGGACATTGTCTACCTGGATTTCTCCAAGGCTTTCAATACGGTTTCCCACAGTCTCCTCCTAGATAAACTGATGCATTACGGTCTAGACAAGTAGTCTGTGCAGTGGGTGTGGAGCTGGCTGACAGGCCGCACTCAGAGTGTGGTGGTAAACAGCTCCTTTTCAAACTGGCAACCTGTCACAAGTGGGGTCCCCCAGGGATCAATATTGGGCCCAATACTGTTTCATATCTTCATAAGTGATCTGGATGATGGGATCAAGTGTACCCTGATGAAGTTTGCTGATGATACCAAACTGAGTGCGGAAGTGGACAGTTCAGAAGGGAGAGCCACCCTGCAGGAAGACCTGGATAGGCTGGAAGAGTGGGCTAACAAGAAGCTTATGAAGTTCAACAAGGACAAGTGTAAGGTCTTGCACCTGGGAAAACATAATCCAGGAGTGCAGCACAGGTTGGCATCTACCCAGATGGGAAGCAGCTCTGTGGAAAGGGACACTGGGGTCCTAGTGGACAGCAAGCTCAATATGAATGAACAGTGTGCTGCTGCAGCGAAGAAAGCCAACAGGGTGCTGGGTTGCATCAGCAAGGGCATCACCAGCAGAGATAAAGTCATTATCCCACTCTACTCGGCGCTTGTCAGGCCACACATGGCATACTGTGTTCAGTTTTGGTCCCTGCTATGCAAAAAAGACATGGACAGGCTGGAGAGGGTCCAGAGAAGGGCCACAAATACGATCAAAGGACTAGGAAGCGTGCCATATGAAGAAAGGCTGAGAGATCTGAGTTTGTTCAGCCTTGAGAAAAGGCGGCTTAGGGGAAACCTTATCACCATGTTCCAGTATTTAAAGGGTGGCTACAAAGAAGATGGAAACTCCCTTCTTACAAGGAGTCACATGGAAAAGACAAGGGGTAATGGGTACAAGTTACTCCCCGGGGACATTCCGATTGGACATGAGAGGAAAATTTTTCACAATAAGAAGAATCAGCCATTGGAATCATCTCCCCAGGGAAGTGGTGGATTCCCCAACATCGGACACTTTTAAGATTCAGCTGGACAGGGTACTGGGCCATGCTAGGGTCTAGACAGGGTCTAGACCATGCTTTTGCCAAGAAATGTTGGACCAGATGATCCTTGAGGTCCCTTCCAACCTGGTATTCTAGGATTCTATGATGCAATATGTGAAAATGGCACCTGTTAACCAAGCTGTATAACTGCCACGCTGAAATCAACAGAGTACTAACTACATTTAGCTAGATACGTAAGGTCATTCTCTCTCAGGTCTTAATGTTTGGAAGTATCATGTTGCCACCAGAGAAACAAATAAGATCAGAATGATCTATGTGTACAACACACGTTGCTGCCACTGGAGACTACAGACGTTTTAGCTGCAGAAGAAGCATGGAGCATCCTGATGCATCCTATAAGTGCAATGGAAAACTGAAATACAAGCTGTCTTGCCTGGGAGTCCCAGATCTTTGCAGGTAAGCCCATGAATACCTAGAACGTGAAAATTAAGTAACACAGCCTATGAGTTTACTAAGTGATTCATTGACTAATGCATGAGTAAAATCTTGTCTTTTCTAAAATCACTTGGGAGTTTTGCCACTGAATTCAATGGAATGCAATTTCATTCACTGTGTCCCAATTCTCTGACTAGAAACAGATTTGAATAAAATGCATTTGAATGATAAGCCTTTGCCCTGTAATGAATCAAGGGATCTTTCTAAGTTAAGATAAACTTTGATGTGCTTTGTTTAAGAATGCTGGCCTGCAAGGATCCTCTTGGGCCAGCAAGTCTCATCCTGTGGCAGTTAAAACTCATGCTATCAAGTATCCATGCATAGCAAGCCTTATATTCACACAGTCCCATTTGAAAACAAACAGGTTTATTAAGGCCTGATCAGTACAGAGGGCAAGGCTCATAAGAACTCACAAGCACTCTCACGTCACACTGGATTGCAAACTTGAGCCAAAATTACACCTGCCATTACCACAACAGAAGTGTCTTAAAATCAAATCAGTGGACTCAGACCCAGTCGACAGGGATGGATGCTAGTTTTCAAACTCTGCCACAGTTTTCCTTTGACCTGTTTTAAGTCATGCCTTGTTTTGTACCCCCATTTCTTAGTCTGTAAAATGGAAACTCTGTAAAATTACTATAAAGACTGTTCTTGTACAATAGGATAAATGTCAGTTTTGAACTAATGATGCTGGGTTTGCCAAACACATGATGTGGTGGGTTGATCCTGGCTGGATGCCAGGTGCCCACCAAAGCCGCTCTATCGCTCCCCTCCTCAGCTGGACAGGAGAGATAAAATATAACAAAAAGTTCATGGGTCGAGATAAGGACAGGGAGAGATCACTCGGTAATTACCATCACAGGCAAAACAGACTCGACTTGGGGAAATTAGCTTAATTTATTACCAATCAAATCAGAGTAGGATAAAGAGAAATAAAACCAAATCTTAAAAACACATTCCCCCCACCCCTCCCTTCTTCCTGGGCTCAACTTCACTCCCCATTTCTCTCCCTCCTCCCCCCGAGCGGCACAGGGGAACGGGGAATGGGGTTGCGGTCAGTTCATCACACGTTGTCTCTGCCGCTCCTTTCTCCTCAGGGCAGGACCCCTCACACTCTTCCCCTGCTCCANATCACCATGTTCCAGTATTTAAAGGGTGGCTACAAAGAAGATGGAAACTCCCTTCTTACAAGGAGTCACATGGAAAAGACAAGGGGTAATGGGTACAAGTTACTCCCCGGGGACATTCCGATTGGACATGAGAGGAAAATTTTTCACAATAAGAAGAATCAGCCATTGGAATCATCTCCCCAGGGAAGTGGTGGATTCCCCAACATCGGACACTTTTAAGATTCAGCTGGACAGGGTACTGGGCCATGCTAGGGTCTAGACAGGGTCTAGACCATGCTTTTGCCAAGAAATGTTGGACCAGATGATCCTTGAGGTCCCTTCCAACCTGGTATTCTAGGATTCTATGATGCAATATGTGAAAATGGCACCTGTTAACCAAGCTGTATAACTGCCACGCTGAAATCAACAGAGTACTAACTACATTTAGCTAGATACGTAAGGTCATTCTCTCTCAGGTCTTAATGTTTGGAAGTATCATGTTGCCACCAGAGAAACAAATAAGATCAGAATGATCTATGTGTACAACACACGTTGCTGCCACTGGAGACTACAGACGTTTTAGCTGCAGAAGAAGCATGGAGCATCCTGATGCATCCTATAAGTGCAATGGAAAACTGAAATACAAGCTGTCTTGCCTGGGAGTCCCAGATCTTTGCAGGTAAGCCCATGAATACCTAGAACGTGAAAATTAAGTAACACAGCCTATGAGTTTACTAAGTGATTCATTGACTAATGCATGAGTAAAATCTTGTCTTTTCTAAAATCACTTGGGAGTTTTGCCACTGAATTCAATGGAATGCAATTTCATTCACTGTGTCCCAATTCTCTGACTAGAAACAGATTTGAATAAAATGCATTTGAATGATAAGCCTTTGCCCTGTAATGAATCAAGGGATCTTTCTAAGTTAAGATAAACTTTGATGTGCTTTGTTTAAGAATGCTGGCCTGCAAGGATCCTCTTGGGCCAGCAAGTCTCATCCTGTGGCAGTTAAAACTCATGCTATCAAGTATCCATGCATAGCAAGCCTTATATTCACACAGTCCCATTTGAAAACAAACAGGTTTATTAAGGCCTGATCAGTACAGAGGGCAAGGCTCATAAGAACTCACAAGCACTCTCACGTCACACTGGATTGCAAACTTGAGCCAAAATTACACCTGCCATTACCACAACAGAAGTGTCTTAAAATCAAATCAGTGGACTCAGACCCAGTCGACAGGGATGGATGCTAGTTTTCAAACTCTGCCACAGTTTTCCTTTGACCTGTTTTAAGTCATGCCTTGTTTTGTACCCCCATTTCTTAGTCTGTAAAATGGAAACTCTGTAAAATTACTATAAAGACTGTTCTTGTACAATAGGATAAATGTCAGTTTTGAACTAATGATGCTGGGTTTGCCAAACACATGATGTGGTGGGTTGATCCTGGCTGGATGCCAGGTGCCCACCAAAGCCGCTCTATCGCTCCCCTCCTCAGCTGGACAGGAGAGATAAAATATAACAAAAAGTTCATGGGTCGAGATAAGGACAGGGAGAGATCACTCGGTAATTACCATCACAGGCAAAACAGACTCGACTTGGGGAAATTAGCTTAATTTATTACCAATCAAATCAGAGTAGGATAAAGAGAAATAAAACCAAATCTTAAAAACACATTCCCCCCACCCCTCCCTTCTTCCTGGGCTCAACTTCACTCCCCATTTCTCTCCCTCCTCCCCCCGAGCGGCACAGGGGAACGGGGAATGGGGTTGCGGTCAGTTCATCACACGTTGTCTCTGCCGCTCCTTTCTCCTCAGGGCAGGACCCCTCACACTCTTCCCCTGCTCCAGCATGGGGTCCCTCCCACGGGAGACAGTCCTCCACAAACTTCTCCAACGTGGGTCCTTCCCACGGGCTGCAGTTCTTCACAAACTGCTCCAGCGTGGGTCCCTTCCACGGGGTGCAGTCCTTCAGGGGCAGACTGCTCCAGTGTGGGTCCCCTGTGAGGTCACAAGTCCTGCCAGTAAACCTGCGCTAACCTGGGCTCCTCTCTCCACAGGTCCTGCCAGGAGCCTGCTCCAGCATGGGCTTCCCATGGGGTCACAGCCTCCTTTGGGCATCCACATGCTCTGGCGTGGGGTCCTCCCCGGGCTGCAGGTGGATATCTGCTCCAGCGTGGACTTCTGTGGGCTGCAGGGGGACAGCCTGCCTCACCGTGGTCTTCACGGGAATCTCTGCTCCGGTGCACCTCCTCCCCCCTCCTTCTTCACTGACCTTGGTGTCTGCAGAGTTGTTCCTCTCACATATTCTCACTCCTTTCCTCTGACTGCTACTGGTGTTGCACAGGATTTTTTTCCCCCCTTCTTAACCATGTTATCCCAGAGGTGCTACCACCCTCACTGATGGGCTCAGCCTTGGCAAGCAGCGGCTCCGTCTTGGAACTGGCTGGCATTGGCTCTATCGGACATGGGGGAAACTTCTAGCAGCTTCTCACAGAAGCCACCCCTGTAGCCACCCCCACTACCAAAACCTTGCTACACAAACCCAATACACACGATTAGACTCCAGGACCCCAAAGTGTCAGGTAGGGAACAAATCCTTCAAGCAAACAGTCAAGTTAGTTTCATCAGTGTAGACGTATCCTGATAAGGATTCTTAATTTAATGGAGCTCCTGCAAATAAACAAGCTTAATGAAGATTACTTGCTTCCTGGAATTCATTGTGCTGCTCCAATTTAACACTATCACTTGCATAAGAGGCTATGACAAAGTCTCTGGAAAAAAATAAAATATGCAAATTCAGACACTTCAAAGGCTTTTATTTTAATTGTGCAGAATGCAGAACAGAACAAGAGCAACTCCACTAAAAATGGAAAAAGCATAAGAGAGGAAACTGATACATTTCCCATCATTTCTTTCAGCTCTTTAAGAATTACTCTCAAGCACATGAGTTCTCCAAACTACCAGCTCCTCTGAATCAGTGCAGCTCTCATGATGGGTTTACAGAACTGCATAAAATGTCCACAGAAAAAAATTAAGACAATACTCTCTCAATTTCAGTTTTATTGCAAATGCTGAGTTCTGCGTAGATTTGCTGAAGTTTCCAAATATTATGATCCAATTTTGGATCACATTCAACAGAATCTGTGACCAGTTTTAAACTGTTTTCAAACCAACCTGGGCTGAACTGTGGCTTGGCACTCCAGCCAGTGAAGCTCAGTGGTTTTAATAGAATTTTGCCTAGAATTTGAGGGTTCTTTTGAATCAGAGATGAGCTCAAGATGAAAAATTCAGATCTGGGCCAGGAGTTGTGGGTATTTGGATCCACAGTTGTGGTTCTGGCCCAGTTCTAAACGGAGTCAAAACCACGACTCAAATCAGAACTGAAAGAAAGTACATATAAAGCCAGCCAACTACGAACCCCAAATTTTACACAACTCCTCTAGTTTAACAGTTTTACTGATTACAGTGGATGTTTTAGGCCATTTTGCATGCACTAATATCTCTCCCAGCATTTCACAGGAACATAGCATTGTGCAAAGACTTTGTATCAGACGAAAACATCTTCAATGAGTGCAAAATACATTTTTAGAACTTCATTTTTCTTTTACTGCATCTGAATCGGTTGTGGATAGGAATACTTTTGAATTTACTTTATTTAGCAAGCCATTTTATCTCTGCACATAAGTTCAATTCCAGGAATAGGACTAGGAGTAAGCTATTCAATAATGCTGGAATAGCTAGGCGAGGAACTGTAATGTTAGAGACTTACGGGGTTTAATAAAAGCTACTACAATAGCAATAAAGCCTTCAATTCAGTTAAAACTTGTAGAATCAACTGTGATCAAACTGCTCAAGGATTGATGAGAACAGTCCTCAAGTCACAGGTGTGAATTATTTTTCTTAGTACTCTCCTGGAATACAGTTGTTATGTGAAAGTATGAAAAACTGCAGAGAACAGAAAAGAAGTAATCAAAAAGCAGCATAGGCCAGAACGTATCCCCCAGCTTTCAAAAACTTTACAAAAATCTGCCTTTTTGCCAAATAATAACAGAAAATTTAAAAATAAAATCAGGCAAAAAAGACAGCAAGTGATTAATTAACATTACAGGTTACCCTATCATTTAAATTCTACTGTATAAGACTTTTCCTCAAGTAGCTACCAATGAACCACACAGAGTTTACTGCAGTCTGACAAGCCCTCATGTTCGTTTATTCTACATTCCAGAGGCATGTTCTAATTTCAGGATAATTAATAGTTTTGTAATGTTGACAACATGATTCTATCAAATAGCTAACAGCTACAGGTATATTTTATAGACATGAGATTATAAACAGCACTTAATTGCTGTACAAAATTTAAAACTTACTAAAATGGGGACTCTACGCCTGAAGCAAAGGTAATATACAGCTCATAAGTTTTTGCTCTAAAGCCAGCACTATCTTAAGCGCAGGCTTTGGGACCCTCAGTGTTTTCAAATGAGGTATCCCAACAGTCTGTCCACAAAGAAATCTATATCCCAGAATATGGTCTCAGAGCACAAGGATGGTAAATCCTCTGATCATATGTGCATGTGGCTCACAGGACCACCCAGAATTTAAGATGGCCTATTCTTAAATCATCTCTTCCTTGGCTGTGCTGCAGAAATGCTGTTTTTGTCTGTGGTGTCCAGCTAATCCATCTGAAATACCATATGCTACAGGGCAGCAGCCTTGTGACTAGTGTCTAAATTTCAATGGAATTTTGCTCAGTTTCCAGCCTCAGTTTCCTATATAGTTTTGGACAAGTTATCTAGGCAGCTACTTGCCATCTAGGGTCCCAGCTGCTGTTTTCGCTTCATAAGTTTTAATATATTACATGAAAACAAGTATCAATCCGCAAGAGGTAGGTATCTAAATCACTTGGAGAAACCAAGCCATAATCTCAGTGTGTTCTGTTCCTTATTTTACATATGCAATTATTCTGGCTTTCTTCACCTTCTCCTGTTTATCAAACAGGATAAACCTTTCTGGGCTTGATCTTTATAGAACCTACCACAACAGGATTTGATCTCAGGTCTCTGCTTCTGATACTACTCTAAAACAAACCGATATGTTTAATAATGAACTGTGAAAAGATTCAAACCAACAGCACGGTCTATTTTATCTAGAAAATACACAGATTCATGTGCTGCCTACCAGTGCTGTTACACATAGCTTCTAATGCCACAGAATGTAGCAGTCTGGAAAAACATATAATATTGTCATAGGAAGATTACGGGGAATGGGGAAGTTAGGAAGGCACTTGCATTCAAATGCAACAAGATACTCTTTTCAGCAGGGCTGCCAAAGATGATTTTGTCTTCAATCAGCGATGGTCCCCAGCATTATGGAAGAGGTGTTACTTCTAGGGAAGATTAGACAACAAACTCTCTCAGATATTTCTACAGTCCTCCACTCTCCTCTACGGTTCTCCTACCACCTGAAGTAGACAGCACTGCTATTCTCCCATTTTACAAAAAATGAAATTGAAATATAGAGACTAACTGGGCACTCAGTATTCTCAAATCCTGCGTGAAAACAGAGTTGAACTTCCACACCATGGACAAGTGTCTTCACCCCCTCTGGGTCAGAATTGCACAATGGTTACATCCCTTCAGCTCTTTTAAAAGTATCACTTTACTGTACAATCGAATTCAGTTTCAGCTGGAAGCATAACTTCTTTTGACTGTTTTGAAACTACCACTCTTGATCCTGAAATATCTGGTCCCTGGTGAACTGTTAACGTTAATAAATGCCTGTAAAAGCAGGTACTGAAGGCACACAAGCTGTTTGGAAAAATGTGGATTGGAATATGGCAGTAATCACTGTTATGAACAGTGAACTGGTCTTTTATTGACAAGACCAAGTCTGTTAATAGAGTCTCATCACCAAAAAGATTTAAAAACAAATCAGACACAATGATTTTTCCTGACCCAGGCCAGTTTCTAGGCCAGTAGACTTCCCAGCTCATATTCAGATCCATTCCTTGAATTTAAGTAGTACTTAAGAATTTAAGGGGGGGGAGGGGGGCTGTGTTTGCCTAAAACTAATACGTTGCTGGCACCCAATTGTTAAGCATAATTTTTCTAATATCCTTATAGCACCAGTATGCCAGAAACTTCTGAGACACCTGAAGGGAGTCTAGGGGTGAAATTTATCCTGACTATAACCATTTCAGAAACGCAGCTGTTCTACAGCATGTTTATCAATGCACACTTTGGTTTTACTTAAGGCTTAATTTACCTCTACTTTCTAGAGGACTAGATTCTGCTCTTAGATGCTCAGGTGTAGCTTGCACTGAGTAAGATCACACCTAAAAAAGGAAACTGATCTCCTTTCAGTATTCAAAAATACTTTTTAGGTTCTTAACTCCCTCAGTGGTTAATATTTATAAAACAGCTCAGAAAAAAAATCATCATAGAAAATGAGAGAGACTTTCCTGAAGGGCCTCAGACCCTAGGTTATCTTGTTTTAGAGTGCATGCTTGTATAAATATTTATTTAAAAGAGATGAAGTGCTGCTGTTATTGAATAAAAAAATAATCCTGAAACCTATGTTTTCCCCAAACATTATTTTATAGGATGATGATATTGTTTTGTTTGGTATGTAAATTCAGCCATTGGACCTAGGATGATGAAAAGCAGCTCAAACTCCTTTGCTTTGAATTTATAGATGCTGTCATGAGGAAGAGGCCCCAGTTCTTCAAGCTATTCTGCACAGTTTGTCAGGCTGAATTAGAAACAAGAAGATGAAAGGTAGTATCAGGATCCCTTAATTCTGTCCAGTTAGTTCCCATATAGTGTCTTAGCAACTTATTTGAACAGAATCATTACAGAGTGGAAGAGATTTCAAGACAAAAATTTAAGAGCAGGTATGAAAAGGATTCATGAGAATCTATAATTAAAGCCACATGCAGGAGAACTAGAGCACAGTGTTCTTGTGCTTCCTTTCAATAATACTTCATAACCCTAAGGATATTATCTCAGTCAGGGGTCTGTTGAGCAGGACAAAAGAACATCCATATCCCAAACCTCTTTAAAGTTTGTGTTTGGCAGGATAAGACAAGGGAGTGATCTTCAACACTATTTTGTGCTCAGGGTGTGGGCTTATAAAGACATACGGAACTAAGAGCCAAGCCTTGTGTTTTCATGAAGGAAGAATTCAGATCTGCAAAGAAGGACTCTGCAAAAAAAAAATTTAAAAAACAACAGCCTACATCACAACATGAAGAATTTGGAGCTTTTTTTAACAAGGACAAAGTTCTGGGAAGCTTTGCTGTGTTTATAGTTTGTGGTTTTGCCTGAGCAGTACACCTGCAAACCACGTAAGATCCATCTACACCTGTTAGCTTTCCCTGCCCTTTTGTTTTTAACTTTGTGTGAAATACTTCGACAAATTCTGAGGCGCTACCTACACTTCCAAGAAATCTTTCAGTACAGAAAGATAACAAAGCATCACTTTATATAGTCTCAGTCTATGAATACATTTGAGGAGAGAAATTTTTAAGAGTTGAGGGTACTTATTCTCAGGTGTTCATGTTCCATCTTTGAACTGTAACTGGGAAGCCTTCATCTCCCTAAAAAACAGGGAGATTTGGACTGCCATTTCAGAAGGTGCTGAGCTTGAACCTCTGAGAAACAAGCCTTTTTAGGGTCTCTTAAATTTGGCACTTACTAGTTGAAAACATGAAAAACTATTTACCTTTTTTAAAGTCTTGACCAATAGAACATAA
>VYZW01029244.1:2991-17898 GCA_013401315.1 Balaeniceps rex
AACAATTCAGGGCTTGGGAAAAGAGATGTGAGAAAACTTTCACCTCAGCTTTCTTCATGCCATACTTATTCATTATATTCTGTCCTTCCTTTTCTCTTGTGTCCTCCTTTTTTTCCCTTTAGCTCATCTCCTCTCCACAAAACAACTCCAATCCCAGATAGCCACAAAACATCTTAAAACTGACAGGACCTTGTAACCTAATCACCATATTTGCTCTGCGTGTGTTTTCTCTTTTTTTTTCCTTCCTGGGTTTTTCTTGTCTGTCTAGACCATAAGTGCTTTAGGAGAGTGACTTTTTAGTCCTTGTGTAGTATCAGCTAAAAGGGAACCTCCTTCACTGGCCTTTTGATACCACCACAGAAAATCTAAACTTTAAGTATAAATACCATGGAGGCATCCTGCAATATTGTAATATATCAGCTGAGACCTTGCAACTTGGGGGGATCCTCATGAGGATCAGGTTGGGCCCCAGAACTGGCTTTAACCCCAGCCCTGAATTGTTNACAAAAATGTTCTGCGCTGATGTGAGTTGATTTGGGGAACAAGGTTAGGGGAGAGGAAGAGGGAAAGGAATTGGTTGGTTTGGGAGATATATTCTTTTTGTGCCTCCAGTACCAGTAGCAGCCAGGCCTGATACAGGACTGATGCCCACTTTGTCCACTTAACAAACGCATCTCAGAATTCAGCATTTGAAGTGTGAGGATTTTATCATCTTTTCCCTGTGAAAGGGTACAAGTTGTCCCTTGACTTGACACTCTGGTTACCCTGATAAGATCTGCAGCTCTTTTACCCTAACTTTTCCCTCAAAAAGAAAGTAGAAACAGCAGCAAATTCCTTCTGGTTCTGTTCTGTAGTAAATCTCTGGAAGCAACTGCTGAGATGCTCAGGGAAAAAGAAATCTTCCTACATTTATTGGCATTAAGTTCCTATAAAGCAGGACACGATCTGGAGGAGGCCATTCCTTCTTCCAGACGCTCCGAGAGCACAGTCAGTGTGACTGCAAAGGGTGACTATTTACTTACTGAGTTAAAACAGAATGCTTCAAAAACAAGTAAGTCAACTGAAAAAGCAGCCGAATCAGGAAATTATGCTTACAAGGTGCAGATCCTCTGACTACATAAACCCATTACATTGAATACGTGAAAATCCTAATTTGTAAACAAAATCAAATGGATATGCCCAAGAGTACCTTCGATTAGGTGTTTTGCCTCACACTGGGTAATAAACATCATGCCTGTTCAGACTTAATGGGCTGACTCAATAGGGATATTTGGCGGGCAGCAAGAGGAAAAAAATATGTATTCCTTTAAACCTAGCAGAGAGGACTCCTGCAATCCTACCACAGCCATATAACCATTTGCTCAGACTTCTGGCTGGTAAGTACTTCTTGCCAACTTATGTACTTTTAGATACATAACATTGAAGCCTAAAAAAAAAACATCCGCTTGGACTGCTCATATCTTAGCTATGTCACAGTTAATTCTGTAGTGATCCCAATAGCATATGGTGGATTAAAATAAATCTCCCATAAAAACATCCAGCCATAATCAAAGTTATCAAATGATGGAAAAGATTTTTTTTTTGCTTGATAGTTTGTTAGAAGAGATTAGCATTGTCAAACTTGTGTCCTTACTTCCTAACTTGATTTCTTCTGGCTTCTTCTAGCCAGTTTTGCTTTTCTCTGCAAGATTAAATAATCTTTTAGTATTGCGTATTTTCTCCTCGTGAAGATATTTATATATTGTAGTCTATTTACTTCTCAGTATTCTTTCTCATAAACTAAACAGATTGAGCTTTTAAGTGTTTTGCTATAAAGCATTTCTTTTCTCTTCCTCAAATCATTGCATCCTTTTTTTTAATATCCTTTCCAATTTTTCAACACCTGTTTTAAAATGTGCGGAGAAGGGCTGTTACGTGAATTAGTCTGATCAATGCTCTATACAGACATGAAGTCACATCGCAACTCCAATTCAGCTCTTTGCCTCCTATTCCTATAAGACTATTAGCTAATCACAAATGTCAAAGCAGTAGCCCAAGTAAATTGCTGTTAGGTCATTTTCTTCATCCTTCTGGTGTAACAGATTCCTCTGCATAGATGCGTTTCTATATGCTAAAGCCTGACTTTTCCATCCCCACTGATAGGCTTGTTTGTGCAAGGGCAAAGCTCTCGCCCCATGAGGGTATTTTGGGGCTTAGATCCTGTGCACAGCCTTCAGGGTTTGTTCTTTGCTACGGCGAAAGTCTGGATAATTCTATGATGTTTATAGCCTTGTGTGATTAAAATGGGGTAATCAGATCTGCTGTCAAGATGTTAGCTGATCGCATCAAGCATTCAGAGGGCAATCGCACAGGCTTTGTCTAGACTAGGGTTTAAATGCGTGTCATTAGCACATATTAGCTGATACATTTTAAAAGTCTGATGCAGACAAGGCATAATGCCTTTAATGCAAAAAGCCGGCTGAGTTGGGCCCTTGGGCATTGGGGTTGACACTGGTTTGTCTATTTTAGAGCTTTAGAATAAGTTAGCCAAGGGCTTGTCTGCAAAGACCAGTTAATTTGGAAGATAGGCTATGAATTTAAAGGGCTACTCCAGGACTCTAAGACCAGAAAGAGATTCATTCTCAAGTAGTTGCTCTGAAATAGCTCTGTATTATAATATTATACACTTTAACTAGGTAAGCTTTCTCTTTTTTTTTTAACCTTCCCCAAAAAACAGTTCCTGTATGAGAGGTGTTATATTTAAAAATTAACCCTCTGGTGCATTTCTGTTTTCATCACTGCTCCTTACTGAATACAGCTGATTAGCCTGTTTGTGTCTGGGGAGGAGGCTGGAAGACTTGTACACTCTGCAGATCTAGTTGCTGACGTTAAAAGCTGACTTGCATTTCACAGGGGGGAGACATGGTACGCTTGTGAGAGGAATGGGAGTGGAACAACAGAAGACCATAAAAGAGGATTAAAAATAGAGACCGGAGGGATTTTGTTAGAACCTGGCATTCCATCAAAAAACCACACAAATCCCAGGACATCCCAGAAGCCTGTTACAAACTAAGAGGGGGAACAGGGAAGAAAAATAGATAAGAATCCATAGTAAAAATCATTGTAAAGTATGGTGGTATTGAATGCATGAGAGTTTGTGAGTTTCCTTAGCTGGTTCTGCCCATGAAGTCAGCTCGGGTGGGTGTTGTGTCTGAGACTCTCTAAAGAGGAACCTTCCAAAATCACTCTGAATTTGGCTCTATCCCAGAAACAAGCTATTCAAATAATACTAACTTCCAATGGCAGAGGAGCCCCCCTGCGAGAAAAATCTGCATCTCTAGTTCTGCAGTTCACTGGTTGATAAAGAGTGGTGATGTTGACCAAAATTTTTTTCTTGTCCTTGAAGGCTAGTGAGGACATATATTACCCACGGAAAGCAAATATTTGCCAGGCAGTCAAAACTCATTTCAGGATGTCATTTCTACCCCTCCACTCTGACTGGCTGTCACCTTGGTGGAGCTTGTCACTTGCTTAGATGGAGACAAAAAAGCTAAAGTCTCATCAGGGCAGAATCTGCACTTTTGTCTTCAGAAGATGAACAGCTATGGATAAACATCATGCCCGCCAGTCCAAGGCTGATTTGTCTAATAAAGAATTGCAAGGCAGGAACTACTTTGCAGGATGATACTGGAAGCCATTTTGCCCAATAAAACATATTAACAGAGAAGGAAGCCAGATGGTGGCTAAACAGCAGAAGTTTTCTGAAGCACATTTCCTACCCTGAGAGGTTCTTGATTGACAGCTCTGGAAGCAGGTGTGTTATTTGTCCACAGGGCAGGACAGGGAAGGCATCTAATATTGTCCCAGCAGAGGTGTACAGAAATCACCTGCCATTTCACTTCCATCCCTATGAAGTCCTGCCTCATCTGTGCAAACTGCAGAGGAAGGAGACATCTGCAGAATGCACATTTGACCCTGATTTGAGGCCACAGAACTTCTGCTAGTTAAAAGTTTAGTTTCAGGGCTGGATTTGAATCTCTGATCTATAAAATGGACATCCTACTGTCCTAGTAGGAAGTTATCCAATGACTGAGGAGGGGAAGGCAGCCTTTCTTGAAGTAGAAGAGAAGAAGCATGCCCTGGTGACCCCATTCTTCCCCCTCAACCTTCACAATGAGCAAGAAGATTTGGAAGTACGTAGCTGTGAAAGAGGTTCGTCCTATTAGAGAAACAGAAAAAGAGCTCATGTTATGTTCACACAGAATGTTTTGAGATTATTTTTAAGTCTAAAGAAAGCCCTCTGTAGTTTATAGCCATGAGACGCTCTTAAAACAAAGGTTAGTATGGGGAAATGGAGCGGCAATGAAAAAAAAGTATTCTTTTATGAGCACTTCACTGATCTTCCTCTTTGAAGAGATTTCAATGTGGAGGCTGAAATCCCTATTGTTTCAAAGGTTTACAGACAAGAGCAGGAATAACATGGGATTTACAGCCTTTCTTTGATTTTTGTGGTCCATGCAGTTCAAACGTCTGAAGAAAAACATGGAGGTTCGTGCCCGGGTGAAAGGGAACCGGGCGGTCATTTATGCAACACAGAACTGTTGCTTTTCTGCAGTGCAGAGCTTTTTATTTACAGCAATAAAACACGGGCAGATGGTCAGAAGTTGAATGACATATTGGTCATGCAACCAACAAGAAATCTGTACATGTTCAGGATTCAGACTTCAAATTTTTATTTGTCTTTCAAGAATGATGAGATTTCTGTCACACACAGCCTTGAGAAAGACAATGGAGGGTAAACTGGATGGATCTGGGCAAAGAGCCTTAATCAAAGGCTAACTAGTGATGTGACTGTCACACAGTACTGTGCAGAGATATCCACGCTAGCAGTGAACGGGCTAGTTTGGCCACAGGAGACATCACAGCTCTGTTTGTACAGCCTCCGTCCAGCTCAATACACTCTACTTGCTGCTCCTAGGTTAAGTGACATGGTACTGTCCGGGCTGTCTTCTTCTGGACTACTTCTTTCTACATGGTTTCTTCTTCCGAAAAGTTTATTTTGAAGTAGTTCAAGCCTTGTTTCCGGCAGTTAACAAGCTGTACTGTCAACAGAAAACTATCAATTATCTGCAGCAAGAGTGGGTGGATCCCAGTTGAAAAAAGAACCTGGACACCTTCTTCCTAAATTTGCTAAAAGCCTTGAAATGACTTTATTTGCCAATTTCCAAAAGAAAATGGAGCAGCAAAAAGGTTTCCAGAAATAACCAGAACAAGGTTTCAGCTCCCAGACCCATTTGGCTCATACCTGTCCCAAGTTCCCCAATCCAGGCATGCAACAATGTTCAGAGGAAAGCAAAAGCTGTTCCAGAGTTTGTGTCATGTGAGTAATTCAAAGCTTTGGGAAGGTTACAAAAAGGTCCCTTGCAGGCAATCCCAAGATCAATGCTACGCTTCTTCTGTGTAACTAATCTAAAGTAAGGTTTTCATTAACTCTCTTTATTTGATGCATTGTGAAACAAACAGAATGACAATGTTTAGGCTGGCAAAAAAAAAGCAACACAAAACCCCACAAGAGTCCAGCTAAACAGCACACATCAAGAGCTGAGTAACAAAGAAAATAACTCTTGATACACGAAGTCTCAGTTTTGCAGCTAAGCGGGAGATGGACAAGTTTAAAGCTATATACGAGTACCAAGGCTCTTCTCCCAGCAGAGGTGTTGGGAAATTACCACTTTGTGCCATGTCATAGAAGTATAACTCACTACTAAAAAGTTCTTGTTAGTTACAGATGTATTACATGACAATACACAGACTTGGGCTAAGCCACAGCCTCTTCGCTTCCTGAACTACTGAGCGTCTGACCAAATACATGAGCAAGGGAATCTGTGATCGAAACCTCTATTAAGGCTACTCAGCAACACTCCAAAACCCAGCCAGACAGTGCATGTTTCCTACCAAGAATTTGCTTTTAAAAGCCATCAATACCAGGATTTTCACCAGAATGTGGACATAGACCTAAAGATGTGAGAGATTTTAGCCACTCCACTAACTTCACAGAATACCGTGTGATTGGAGGCACTCACCACTTCATGCTATAGTCCAGAGAGCAGAGCCTATTTTCCTTGTCCAGGTGAACACTTCATCTGCTGAACTGTTGGATAAGCAAGATGTCAGACTGCCCCAGTTTCCACCACTTTGTGCAAGGTTTTATCCATCCAGCATGTTCTGAGGATACCTGCCAGACTGATCCCCTAGCTGCAGCTGTAGGTACACATGTCACTGCTCAGCACTCTTAAGGCCACTGCTGGATTTTCAGATAGTCCCCAGATGTCTTTGCAGCATACCTTCGTGTAGCCATGATTGATAACCATGGTCCTCTGAATTCAAAGTCTGAAAGTCACTCACTTGCATTCTGCATAACATAAGGAAACACAAGAAATCCAGACCTTGAAGTATAGCACATGGATGGGTAGGACATTCTTCGTGGGCTTCTAAGAAGGCCTCTCTTCAGGTGTTCTTAATCCAGACTTCATCCCCTCTCATCTTGTCTACAGATTGGTGTGGGTTTGTGCATGTGTCTTTGTGAGGTTTCAAGACCATTCAAGTGGACTATAGCTTTTTATCTCCTCAGCACATCACATCTTTTAATTTGTTCATTATATAATTTCTGTTTATTTTACTGGAAGTCATATGCATAGAGGGAAATTGCAAAGGAAAAATGTCTACCAAGCCACATAATAAAATGCATATAATGACAATCTCATACATAGGCCAACTCTACATGTAAATGGCAGCCCGTCCAATTTACAAAAAAATAAGGAACCAGCAATTGCAACCGAGAACCCATAAAGATTTATATAAATGCACAATATGAATTAGTCTTGAAAGATGAAAGGCTACCTACTGAGAGTCATTTTGTCCTGACAGACCAAGAGCTACCAGTTACTTAAATTTTAGTTCAAATATGAGAACAAGAAACCCAAACTATAGTGCCTGACTGAGACCATGGATTACCAGTACCTAGTTTCAGGCACCGACGCCACTACAGCACCTAAATTCAGGAGAGCAAGCATGACTCAAGGCTCCTGCCATATAACTGGGGAAGTAGCTACAAAACATCAGTCTGGCTTTTGGCGGGTAGGGGCAGAATCCAGCCTTGACTCAACAGGTCCCATGCAAACAGGGCTGGACCTTGAATTCACAGTCCAGCCATGCTGGAAAAGGAGAAATAGCTCCTACCTTTCACTCAGGACGCTCTGCTTTTCAGGCATCATGACAAGGTGCATGATACTGCAGTTAGCTGAAGCGGAACAAGCATGGGGAAAGTGCACTTGGTCTTCACCACAGGTAGCTGCTAGAAAATCAAGTTACAATATCCAGCCGGTGATTACTTTATTCAAAACACAGAGGGCTGGAGCATGTCTGTGGCAGTGACTTTATCTCATCCCAGTTTAGGCTTTCAAGCAGACAGATCTAGTGTTCAGTCCAGTCCAGGATCTTGCATTGCCACCTCGCTAAGGGGGTGCTGAATTTATGGACCCATCTTCAGCTGTGGCTCACTGGAAATGCTAGACCACAGCTTAGCAACTTCCCTAGAGCCTTCCAATTTTAGTGAAACAAGAGAACAGCTGGTAAATGTTGCCACTTGAAGCAGGGTTTTCAGTGATGGGGGCCGCAATTGCTGTTGCCCAGGGTGCTCCTAAATCTGCAGAGCACCACCTTGCTGCTGCTTCCCCATGAACGCAATGCCGCTCCGGCAAGGTATCAGTCAGCAGAGAATGCTGCCACTGCCAACGCACGCAGGCAGTGATTTATTCACACCACCTCCAAAAGAGGCAAGTCACACAAAGGTCGTGGTGCTGCAGACAAAGCAAATAGCTTGCTATAATGTATGTGGTGAATAATAATGCCAGACATTATAGAATAGAGGAGAGGAGGGGAAAACATGTAAAAATTCTGATTAATTTTTTTAATCATCAGAATCAGGGGAAAATGTAGTTGAGAGGATGTGGGCTGGAGAGGAGTTCCCTAATTAAACTTTTTTCTCCTTCCCTATCCCAGCTTTAAATACAAAAGATAACATATGTAATAGATGTATAAATGAGCAAAACCTGTAGTGCATACCAAATCTGCAATCAAATAATTTGTATCTGAATGTTTTAGCAAAACCTGAATGTGACTACAAACACTTCACAGACTAATTTTCAGATTCATGAGTTTTTGCTTGGTTTGCCTACATGTTCTCTGAGCTCTGTGCCAAAAAAAAAAATTCCTTTCTTGCACTGAAACGTAACGCTGACACGTGTCAAACCACTTCTTTTGTATGGGCTTAAGCATACTTCCTCTTTCTGCTTTTTGTAGATTCATACATATTAGACACACATCTTTGGGTTTTAATTATAAAATTAATGTAGACAGCAACCAGAAATAAAACTGACAAATCTGATTTCCCAAGTAACTCAATATCATCTCAGGATCTCTGAGGAGGAAAAGAAAAAAATATGTCCAAGGGGTTACAAGAATGTTTCTAAAGGGACAAATTAAAAAAACAAACAAACAAAAAAGCTGATCAGATTAATAGAGGAGCATTTCCCTAGTGTCAAATTCCATATTTATCACCAGCCAGGAGAATGTGATGGTATTTTAAACATGAAATTACTTTTCATATTGCTTCCAATCCCAGACACTTAGGGGAAAAAGCTGTATAGATATATATCATAAATGCATCTTAAAAGAAAATAGTTTCTAAAAATAGTTGTTTAATGACCCTATACAGTGCTGTGCTATCTTAAATCATGTAAACTCCCTCCCATTCCTTAGATTTAATCTAAAACTTTTTTTCAAAGTGATTGGCCTGTCCTGAGTATTGACAGAAGAAGAGGATTGCTGTAAGGTAAGCAGAGAAAGTTGCCAAGTGACCAGGCATAGCCGCACTGAGAGCTTCCCTGATGTGGAACGGGCATAGGGAGCTTTCATGTCCCACGACGAAATGTCACAGATACACAAAGATGATCCTGGACATAGAAAAAAATAAATAAACTTACACATGAAAATACAATGCCAGCCAGCAGTTGGTCTGCCAGGAGAAGGTCAGGAAATACAAAGAGACACTGAGACAACAATGCAGTTTGCTAAACAGGAGTTTGAACCCAAACTTAGATCTAGTGAGGCTTCTTAAAAATCCAGTTGTTGCAGTTTTCCACACCTGTGTCGTCCCAGAAAAGAGTGTAGGACTAGGATCCACACACACATCCACACCTCTAATTCTCAGGCCGTGGTGGTGATGCATCAGGCACAGCAATAATTTTGAATCTGGCGTCTGCTTTGCCTGTGCCCTGCAGCGATGGATTTGTGGTACTGGAGCCAGGCAAACACTGTTCCTCTTCAGTGTCCCGTTGTTTCCATTTTACTCTACACTGGAAACTGGAAAAACTGTATCTTGTAAAGTCTTGCAAGTCCAAAATGTAGCTTTATTTATGGACAATATTGTTCTTGAAGTGGGGAAGAGGGTGAATTGTAAAAGCATATGTAATGGGTTAGACCAAGTCTTAACCATCCCAGGACCCACACCAAGTAGTAATGTCTTCCAGAGCTGATGTCCATGTGTTTATTATCCTTTAATGAATTTTTCTTCCATTAATTTATTCCATTTCTTTTGGGAACTAATGCAAATTTTTGGCATCTGCTGCACCATACAGCAAGGAGTTACACAGCTGGACGGCTCACCATGAAGAAGTATTTCCTTTGGTTTTGAACCAGGCAGTTTAATTTCATATTCCCTACTTGTACTGAGAGAGAAAAAGACTTCAGAACCGGCTGATCTACCCAAATCTGCCACAATGACTGGTCATTGAACTGCTGTCAAAATTCATGCTCCAAGTCAGCCTTACAGCTTGGTAGAGTGCGGCTCTCCTTGGCAAAATCAGAGGTCCCAAGCACAGCCTTCTTTCCCTCAGTAGGGTGAGGATCTCTTACAGTGGTGATATTGTTGCATCCATTGAAGAGACGCTTGCTGATGGTGTGCTGCTGGAAGGAGTGGGTGGTGATCACATCTTCATTAGGCAGTCTGAGGATTAACAGATTAATAGACATTGTCTGGAGGTGAATTTTACCATGCTCATATATCAGCTGCAGAGAGGCTTCAGTCACTTTCAGCAGCTTCTGCCCCACTCAGTCACCATGGCCAAAGATGTTATGCTTTTTCCTTCAGCACATGTGCACCAGCAATGACTCATCTCTGTGAGGATGAAGAGGTCTTCCACCCAACATCAGCAGTGTCATCCCAGGTAACGATAGTCTGATCAATTAATGTAATTTTAATGGCAAATCTGGATGTAACCAGACATGGTAGACCAGTGTAAAAAATTGTTACAGAGCTCATTGCACTAACTCCAGTGTCAAGTTACTGCCTCCTAAGTAGGCTGATCACAACCTAACCATTATCGATACACTTGTTTGAACTAGTCCCCATGTGCAAAATAGACTGAATGTTTCCTTCCTCAAAACACCAATATACAATCAATTGTAAAACAAATAGCTCTGTAAGGATTCAATATATCTACATATCAGGGTCAGACCTTGTTGTGAATGGGTGATTTAGATCGTTTAAAGAACCACTGTCAAAGGTATTTGCAAAAGTGGTTATAATATGATGTAGTAAAAGTGCAACTTGGCAAGGTTTGATAGCAAGGTTCACTCTATTACTGTATGGCACAATCATTTGCACAATGATTCAAAACTACCAAGACACAAATCAAAGTTAGCAAGTCACAAATCAAAGTTACCAAGGTACAAAAATCAAAATTACTAAGACGAAATCAAAGTTACCAAGTCACAAATTAAAGTGACTACAGTCAATCCACTTTATTAAGTCATAGAGTGATAGTATGGTTACCTCTTGCCTCTATGTCATAAGTATGTGGTATATTGCAGATCAGTGGTAAGAGTACAATTATTTGATAAGTTTTTTATTTTAACTGTCACAATTAATGCTAGTTATATACCATTTCACATACAAAATCAGTTGTTTGTATATGTTTTCATGTTGGATTGACATAATTTGTTTCATCTTTTGCCAAACAGAATAATCATAATCATTTGCCATACAGAATAATCATAAGTAGTAAACATAATAAGGATAAAACTAACAAAACTACAATTGGATGCAGCACCAAATTCAAAATTCCAGTTGCTGTTGGTGACCATCCGAAAAGAGTTTCCCACCAGTGTTGTGCTCCATCTTTCTTCACTCTTTCTAGGACATGGTGTATCTTCTCTGCATCATGATGGACAGTAATCAGCGTTCTTTGTCGATTGTTCCAAATTCATTTTAGCAATTGACTCAGGTCATCATGTTGCAAAAGTTTTCTTACCAATGTGAGGCTCATTCCAATGGGGAAAGGCAATAAGTCTTAATACAATGTATAGTTAGATTGTAGCAATTTGTGGCTTGTGACAGGAGCTGAAAGTCACATCACATAATTTTGGTAAAATTACAAATACAGATATTAAAGTGATTATATGCCTCTACAGTGGTGCTGTCTATAAATATAGAATCACTAAGGGTTCTCGTACAAATACATCCATTTCCAACACAGACAAGTAGTTTCAGTGGTTTCATCAGGATGTATTTCAAAATGACAAACATTTTGTTCAGTGTCAAGACAAATGTCTTGGGCCTTAATGGTATTACTTTCACAAATAAATCCCTGTTGTTCCCATACAACACATGCATCAACATCGAGTTTGTCCCATTTTGTTGGGCCCATACTCTATGTTCTAATAGATAGAGGACAGTTCCATTGTGATTTAATTCCAGTACAATGATTTGGTGTATGGTGTATACTGAAGCATTGTGTATTGTCAAAAAAAAAAAAAAGCTGTGGCTTTACTGTCAGTGGGGTCATAAGTGAAATTAACTAGATGCCACCAAGATTGGAAATCCTTTTCTAATTGAGTCGCATTATCCCAAATTACCTTTCAAATCTCAGTGGGCAAGGTGCCCTCATCACCTTCCTTTATAATTGCTGTTACAGTAGATTGCACCCACAACTGAGAAACATGTACGGTGCAGAGTGTACTATAGTTACCATATTGATTAGCATAAATGAAAGAAGTGAGGGTCTCCACTCTGTGGGTTGAGCTTGTTGATGTGTGAACTGAATTTGGTTCATGCTGGCGATGATAATTCCTGCTATAAGGATTAGCAGTCCTTCGATGTTAGCCCGATATCCAGGGGAGGTGTGCTGGTATCATTCCTGGTATTGTTCCTGGAAAGGGAAAACAATACAAGTCTCTGCGGGGTTTTTCTGGATGGGTTATCCCTTAATCTTATCTCTGTTCTGTCTCTTTAAAGCTAAACATTAAAGGCCTTTTTGGCCCGCTCTGCCCAGTCTGGAATACATTGCACTAAATACCACGTTCTGAAAAACCCCATTCTGATATAATAGGGTCGCAGGGGTGTACTGGCCCCAGTGATTGATAAGCCTTTAATTCCTGTATTAGAGTTTTGACTGCCTCTTCATGTTTTGGGTTCCATTTCCACAGTCTTGTCTTTGATAAAAGTGAGTACAGTGGGTGAGCAAGGATAGAAAATCCACGTACATGGTTCCTCCAGTAACCTAAAGTATCCATAAGCTGTTGTAATTCTTTCCTAGATTGGGGCTGCAATTGTTCTATTTTACTTAGGGTGTCCAGTGGAATTACTGCACTACCTGCAATCCACCAAGTACCTAAAAATTTTACTTCTCTGCTTGGTCCCTGACATTTTTCAGGTGGAACTTCAAGTTCTGCTTTATATAGTGCCTGCCACACTGCTGCTGCTGCTTCTCCCACTTTTTCAGGGGAGGTCCCTCCGATTAGAATATCATCTATATATTTTTGGTGGGTTGACCCTGGCTCAACTCCAGGTGCCCATCAAAGCTACTCTATCACTCTGTCTCCTCAGCTGGACAGGGGAGAGAAAATATAACGAAAGACTCGTGGGTCAAGATAAGGACAGGACGAGATCACTCACCAATTACCATCACGGTCAAAACAGACTCAATGTGGGGAAAATCAATTTAATTTATTACTAATCAAATCAGAGTAGGATAATGAGAAAATAAAAACTAAATCTTAAAACACCTTCCCCCCACCCCTCCCTTCTTCCTGGGCTTAACTTCACCTCCGAATTCTCTACCTCCTCCCCCCGCAGTGGCGCAGGGGGATGGGGAATGGGGGTTGCGGTCAGTTCATCACACATTGTCTCTGCCGTTCCTTCCTCCTCAGGGGGAGGACTCCTCACACTCTTCCCCTCTCCAGCGTGGGGTCCTTCCCGCGGGAGACAGTCCTCCATGAACATCTGCAACGTGAGTCTTTCCCACAGGCTGCAGTTCTTCACAAACTGCTCCAGTGTGGGTCCTTTCCACAGGGTGCAGTCCTTCAGGAACAGACTGCTCCAGTGTGGGTCCCTTCTATGGGGTCACAAGTCCTGCCAGCAAACCTGCTCCAGCGTGGGCTCCTCTCTCTCCACGGGTCCACAGGTCCTGCCAGGAGCCTGCTCCAGCACCAGCTTCCCATGGGGTCACAGCCTCCTTCAGGCATCCACCTGCTCCAGCATGGGGTCCTCCATGGGCTGCAGGTGGATATCTGCTTCACCGTCAACCTCCACGGGCTGCAGGAGGACAGCCTGCCTCACCATGGTCTTCACCATGGGCTGCAGGGGAATCTCTGCTCCGGTACCTGAAGCACCTCCTCCCTCTCCTTCTTCACCGACCTTGGTGTCTGCAGGGTTGTTTCTCTCACATATTCTCACTCCCCTCTCTGGCTGCAGTTCTGCAGGTTTTTTCCCCCCTTCTTAAATATGTTATCCCAGAGGCACTACCACCATCGCTGATGGGCTCAGCCTTGGCCAGCAGCGGGTCCGTCTTGGAGCCAGCTGGCATTGGCTCTATCGGACATAGGGGAAGCTTCTAGCAGCTTCTCACAAAAGCCACCCCTGTAGCCCCCCCCGCTACCAAAACCTTGCCACACAAACGCAATACAATATTGGTACAGTTTCACATCTTGAGGGGGTGAGACTATCTGTAAAAGTTCAGCAAGTGCAGCATGAGCAGTCGTGGATGAATGTTTACACCCCTGTGGGAGTCTGTTAAAGGTGTATTGTATACTTTTCCAAGCAAAAGCAAATTTCTCTTTATCCTCCTCCTGCAAGGGGACCATAAAGAACATATCTCTGACATATAGCACTGCCATCCCTGGATGTGCAGCTGCTTCTAGTGTGGCTGTTAAAGTTGCAATATTAGGTACTGCAGCCGTTAGGGGAGTATGCGTTGGCATTTAGGTGCCGATAATCCATTGGCAGGCACCATCTCCCATCCAGCTTTCGTACTGGCTAGATGGGTGAATTATATGGGGAGTGGGTTCTGGAAATAATGTGCTGTTTTTCCAAGTCTGCTGTTACATCAGAAATTCCATTTTGTGCTGCAGCAGAAATTGGATACTGCGGTACGTTGGTAAGTTTTTGAATCGCGGAGTGCAGGGGCTGCGTGGAGTACACGTACGATAGCCTCCCAATTTCTACCAGGTTTGGGATCAGTACTTGTACCGAAGAACAACATGCTGCCCTCTGGCAAGCGCCAGTTTTGTCCAGTCAAAACATTGAACCCGAAAATATTTTCATTGTGCTTTTTAACTCCAAAGCGAGTGGATGACATGTGCTTCTTACCCAGGAGCCATAAATTAACTTTCACTGTTTGGCAAATAACTTGCTCCGTGATTTTAACTCTTTGCCATCTGGGTCACATACCCGGCTTCTTGGCATCCTGTTGTGTTAGCATTGAAATTTGTGCTCCTGTATCTATTAGAAATTTCTCCAGTTGTCCTTGAGGGGCAACTGGAATCAGAATGTATTCTGCTTTAATGATGGGTCTAGCCTCATATTCAGAG
>VYZW01029245.1:5560-37641 GCA_013401315.1 Balaeniceps rex
GTGCAAATGACCTTTGGGCATGGATTAGATAAGAAAAATGTATGCCCAATATCTATAGGAATATTTTGTAAAATTATAAGCACACAGTAACAAAATTCTTTTGCTGTCTTCTAGCACTGTGTTGCCTATTTCCCTTGCACTTTTTATCCTAGGTGTTACATAAAAGAAGATTTTATGAAACTGGTTGCTTTCGGTAATATTGTCAGAAAAAGATGTCAGATTTAGCTAGTTATTGTTATACACAACAAGTATCAGTGTACTTTTTCCTATAGTATAGTTGCTGTACTAACTGTAGTACAGTAAAGTTAGTGTAGTTGTTACTATGGTACAGTTATACTGTAACTACTAAATTATTCCTCTTTTTTAAAAAACTAAGAATTAAGAGAAGCTTTTACTTTCATGCAACACTGCCAAGCATAATGGCAGCACTAAGTTGCTTCTATCCTGAAAGGAAGGGCAAAATATAATAATTTTATATTTTTTCACACATATTCTGATGACCTGCGATGATGATGTCTCTCGCTTTATGATTTTTAATGGAATAATTTTGCCCCGCTAATGTTCACAGCATATTTCCATGAGAATCTGTATGAGGTTCATATTCCTCACAAAATAGATTTCTAGGGTGCTTGCAAAAAATATCTAAAAAGATAGTAAATGCCTCTGCTCCAAATCATTGATTCAATCATCTTAAAGTCCTCAGGAAAATCTGGCAGAACAGATAAGGCTTGAATCTCCCAGCTATGCAAGCTGGACTGTGTTGCATCAGAAGTGAGAAGAAGCGTTCTTCTGCAGAGAAGACTCCCCTTGTCAGCCATCCTTCGTTCAACTCAGACGACTGTTCCGAGAGAATCGGTGAAAGACTAGTGATAGGCATAGACTGCAAAATATTAGTGAGATCTCTCAGTCAGTCATGGATATCACTTTAACTCATCATTTGTTCCACTGCTTTTGTTTTTCAGAAGACTGACTTCAGGTTTCTTTGTGTTTGGGATGGGTGGGAGAGCTCTCAGCCAAGCTTCTTCAAATTCAAAGGCTCAATAAATTGTTTCCCTGCACAGTCCAGCATGCTCAGATACAGAAATGGGAGAGTTCACCTGCCCTAGACACCCGAAGGCACCACAGCTTAGTGATGTTATTGGAGCTCTTGGAGGGCCCCTTGTGTCTTTTTCTGTACAATCACAGGCCTGACATGAGCATCCTCAGGGAACTTGTATTTTACAGGTTCTCCCTCTTGCTTGAGACATGACCATTACTGCAATGAAGTAACATTGCATCAGGACAGATCCGTTTCTGAGTCCTTAGCACTTGTGAACCTGGTTTTCCTCTCATTTTGACCTATGTAATTCCACATGCTGGGGGAGTAGGGGGGATTACGGATCACTTTCACTACGTAAGGGAGAAGAGAATTAGATTTAATGGGAAGCTCTGGTGAAATGGATGCTCCATAGCTCGTAGTGCACCTTCAGAGGCGTGCCGCCTGAGAGATGTATCAAGATCAGTCGTGTCCTTTTGCATACTCTATCAAATCCTAGCTATTAAATCTATCATCAAGCAGTTGCTCAGCTTGCCAAAGGACATCTTGAACTGAAGTCCAGAGAATGGAGCATATAATTGAATCGCTACTGACCAGCTGTCACAACAGCCCCCTCCTCCCCCAAACACTAATGAAAGGAAGCAAATGAGGCGTCGTGATTCAAACTTTTATTCTGACGACATCCCATTGTTGTGCTCTGGCACTGAGCCAAGCAGAACTGAAGAGAAATCATCCTCCTCGTTACATTTTCCAAAAGCTTATTAAAAGCACTTGTGTGCTGCTGATATCGCCACAGGAGCCGGCTGAAACTTCAGAGATGAAGCCAATATACTGTTTGAGATAATGGTAATGTATGCAAAACAGTAAGAAAAAGATACTGTCCTAGAAGCCTGAAGAAAACCACAGTTTTAGCACACCTGAAGAATCAGACAGATGTGACTGATGAGATATTTGTGATCACCTATATATTGGCCATTATATTATGATACAGTATATGACCTTTGTATTATGGTCTGTCTGTAGAACCTAACTGATTAATTAAGTCACCACATAGCCTTACTCTTTAGCTGGATACCCATATAAAATTAAATACCAGCCACAGCTTAGACCTGCTAGAGAATATAGATAGAATCCAGACCTGTCATCGAACTCCCCAGTTATGATCCCCTCCATGTATGAGGGAAGAAGCATCCTTCCTGGAACACCTTGTCATATCTATGTTGTTACCGTAGTCTCTGTAATGCAACCGGGCTAGCTGTTGTCATCCTTACAGAAACATCCTATGGGTACACAGAAATACTTTGATTTTTTTTTTTTTTTAAATGCAATTATACAACTAAGTAGAAAATATGACAGCATCATTTTAAAACAGGGGACATGAGGTGTAGGCATGTCTTCAGAAAGGCCAGGCTTTCTTTTCTAGCTCTGGGAAAGTCTTGCCCTGCCAGGAGAGGCTGCGTGGCCTTGGAGTAGCCTAAGCCTTTGCAAGCCATAGCTCTGAAACAGGCTTGTATGAGCAAGTAGTGGCTCACGGGGGAGAACTTGTATTCCTTTCAGACTTTGAGACAATTAAAACAAAAGGGGGAGAAGGGAAAAGAATGGAGAATAAAAAGGAGGGATTTTTGTCAATTCATATGGTACTTCCATCAATTGCTACCTTATTTTTAAAAGGATTGATTAAGAATGATAACTTCAACGCTATTAAAGCTGAATAAACAAGAAGAAAAAAAGGATGGCAAACTGTGGCTATTGTTTCTGTTTTGTAGAAGGTTTTAAATATGAAGTTAAATCAAACTTTGATCTTAGCAAAACAAAGAGCTCTCTCATAGCGTTCAAGAAAAATGGTTTGAAATATATTTATAAAAGCAGAAACACGCATCCTTTCTACTGATAGTTTTCTGAGACAGCATATTCTGAAGCAGATCCATTACTGAGTCTTCAGACAATGAAGGTAGATTGTTTTTAATGATTTATGTCAGTTCAATTAGAGATGATTTATCACTGTTTTCTCTAAAACAACTGACTGTAGAATAAGAAAAGAATTCTCTTGCTTTGTTTCTTGTCAGAAAAATTGTTGTGGTGTTGGATTCATGGTGCTTAGACCACCGTAGTGCTTGTACAATTCCAGTCACTTCGATTTTTGTGTGTGGAGTTTTGGAGTGGAATCAAATCACTGCTTTTCTTCACAAGGATGTATACGTGATGTTTAGCTGAACACATCTGAAACACCTATGACATGCAAATGCAGACTAGAACTATAAATAATCCTGTTTTATTTTGATCTGATTTTTGGCAGACCCAAGAATCTTATTCAAAATTTGCTAGTAAATAATATTCAGTTAATGGGAAAATCCTTCCCCCCAAAAAAGCAAAACAAAAGAAAGAAAAAAAAAAAAAGAAAACGATACCTGAGTTCTTCTAGAGTATAAAATACGCACACAAATGGCTTGGTTCCCCCAGTCTGCAGATTATGCTGTTCCACTAAAACCCCGCTGCTTTTTTTTTAAAACGGAACGGTGCTTACTGTTTGAGAAAATAATTGCAGCAATCGTTATTCGTGAGGTGAGAATGCAATTTCTGCAGAGGAATTTAAATAGCAAGTAAGGATAGTTATCTTTCTGATATTTGATAAATGGAAAAAAGATTTAGTTATCTTGAGGTGAGATTGCTTTTCAGAGAGGATGACATTTATTACCTCAAGGACATATTTCAGAAAATCCCTATCCTTTATCCAGAGGTGATAGTTCTGTTCATCAGAGAAGGCAGCAATTGGGAAAAGAAAAGATTCATTATATTTTTGTGTGCTTGAGCGAGGGCTGCAATTGGTTTGTTTCTGCAGAGGACATCTGTGGAATAGAGAGTGCATTCTGCAGAGAAGGAAGAGTTTATCCAGCGAGACTTCTCCCAACTTCTTTTCAATTCTGTGGTAAACTTCCTATGGTCTTAATCCTCACCTGTTAATTCCTTAATAGACAAACATTCCATCTATTGGGTAGCCAGCCTTAGAGTGAAATCACTTCCCCTTCTCAGCTCCCCAAAAGCCCAGTCATTTCAAGAGCAGCAGAATTAATTTCTTTGGATTTGTGTCCTGTCCACTGCCTCCCCCCAATAATCCCAGCCTCCTGTTGTGTCCTCCTTTAACCCTTCTCGGCATACCTACACCTCCCCTTGCCATACCTCCTGCCGTTTCTGTTATTGTTTCTCCTCCTTCCCACCAAGTGGCCTCCCCGTCCAGCTGAACCATCGGCCGCAGGTCCTGTGCCTGAGTCTGCGCTACGGAGGGTCTTGCTGGGCGGTGCTCGCTGCCCGCCCCGCCTGCAGCAAAAGGGGGAATCACAGAGCTCACCCCTTCCCTTTTCCTTCCCCTTCCCCTTCCTTTTCCCCTTCTTGTCCTTCCTCTTCCCCTTCCTCTTCCCCTTCCCCTTCCCCTCCCCCTCCCCATAGGGCCCTAATTCAGTTCTCTGCCTTCTCTCAGTCATCTGTTTCTCATCCCTGAGACCTCTGCCTCAGTCACATTTATTGAAATTGGCCAAGGGAATAAAAAATACTAGGAGAAAGCTAACAGATAGATAATGAGTGCCACTGTATAACCCTCTCACTTCATTAGAGAATCAGCCTAAAAATAGACACACCCCCCCCCCCGCTTTCTTAATGGAAGGAATTTCTCCATTTGTATGTAGCATGAAATCAAACTGATGTGTTTTCAAGATGTGATTCAATATAGCAGAGTAGACTTATCATACTGTCATTTTGAAGGGATGCTACCTGCATACATGGTCTTCTGCAGGTTAATAATAAGCCCTTTGAATTTAGACCTATTGACTTCATTATACCATGGGAGGCGTACCTCAGGGCTTTCTAGAAGACAGCTTTTAGCTTCCCGTGATACCTGGAAAAACTGGAAGAGAAGTATACTAACTCAGCATATAAATGATCCTGGTTTATTCTAATTCCAAAGCTAGTGTTGCTTAGTTTTTGGGGTTGGCTATCCTCTGCATGACCTTCATCTGAGGAGAGGTTGCTGTCCCTTTCTGCTGAATACCTTTTCTCTGCAGTCAAATTTCCTGCCTTCAGCACATTTGATCTATTAGCAGGCATCAGTTTAGACTGCACAACCTATGTGCCTGCCCTGGTATCCCTGAGGCTCGCTGCTCCTTGGCATGTGACAGTGGCTTCTTGCCATGGAAACTGAGCGAACATGGCCCAGAACCAGCGAGAGCGATCTTCTGGCTTGAGTTTCTGATGGGATGAGCAGTGGTGCAGCTACCTCATCAACCTTGCCACAGGCTGAGAAAGTAAATCAGATGCCTAGTAATAAGGAAGGTTAGTTGTGGGAAGGGTAGCTAATCAAAGACACCTTTGTAAACAGTCAGCAATTCTAAGAGGGATGGGGAAAACTGAATAATGTCAGATGGACAGTTTCTGGACAAGCTGCTTGTCAGTTCTCAGTGAAAAATATTCATACGGTAGATGTCCAAGGAAGGACCTTTTTCTTCCTCATTAAGCTGTAAACCTGTGTGGCTTGATAGGATCAAAGAAGGAGCGGACATGTTTTTTCAGTCATCTCTCTTAGGACTGGAGGACTCTTAAGCCTGTTTCAAAACTAATAGTGAAGCTAACCACTCCCCCAGATGTACTTAAAAATGACAAAAAAAAAGAGAGATTATTCCAGAGTTCAAAATTACTTAATTGATCTTTTTCTTTGCAAATATTTTGTCAGTATAGCTTGAGTGAGGTTAATATTCACTAATTTTTAATGCTAATTCTTTTGCTCTCGTTTTAATATTGTGAAGGTTAATTTTATTCTGCAAAGATCTGTCTTTGCAATATTATATGCTTATCTAAAACTTACTCTTCTTCTAGTTTGGATATTACATAATTTAATAAGAGATTACAAAAACTGACTTCAAGATTTCAATAAGCTATTTCCTGTTCGAGAAGAAACAATATGGCCTTACATTTATTTGGCACCTCTGAACGTATTGAGAGTCACTCACACTACTCTGTTATAATTTATTTAAAGGCCAGACATTGAATTCTGGCCTACAGTTTCACACACACAAGCTATTAAATATTCTCCCACTAAAAAATTCTCTCTTCAGGTTCTTGGCTGCTGAAAATTATTTCTTCTTGACAAAACCGAAGCAAATTAGATAAGCTTTTGCACAACGAAGAGAATTAACAGAAGACATTTACGATATAGGAGGGGATACTAATCATAGAGCAAATGAAAGAATTATGTAATGTCACCTGCTGCTTCTGGTATAAATTACCATTGCTCTGCTGTATGTCTAGTTACGATAAAACTTCTTCAGTGGCTTCATTCTCTTTTTATTTTAAAGTGTATGTTTTGTAATCTTCTTTTCTTACTCTCAACAGATTATTTAACAGGCAATGTTTCTTTATTATTTTATATGGCATCCAAAATATTGGGTGATTGGTTTATAAATAAAGGATAAAACCTTTGCTTGAAGAGAATAAAAAGAACGAGTCCTTTCTTACACTATCGTATATCTATTCTGTTGATGAGGGTAATAGTAATATCACTGCTATCCATTAAATCATCACTCTTCCTTTCCCTGTCTATAGTTTCATACTGTCAGAACAAGTTCTGTGTAAAAACAGCTGGTAAAAGTGGAATATCTTGCATATCTTCAATTGCAAGAGAGGGGTTAAAGTATGGTTGTGGAAGAGATTCATTGGACCCTGCTTTTGATAAGCAGAGGAACCTCATCACCCTCTGTGAAGCTGCAGATGATGGATGCAGGCCACATTTGACCTTTCTCCATTGCCTCTGCAGCCTCCTCAGGAGTCCTGGGTCAGTGTTTACAGAGATTTATGGGTATCACAGACCCAAATATCTTAAAAGCCCCTTAGATAGCAGGAGCATGGCATAACTCTTCTCTGTGTTGGAAACCTGGTCTACCGGTTCAGGAGCAGAACTGCAGGTTCAGTGGAGGCTGGGGAAGGAGGGAGAGTGTGAGAGAGGATGGACAGAATCCGGGGAGGATCATCAATTCTGAGGTGTCTTAAGATGAGATGCTGAAAGCTGAGCTGCTTACTCCAGGCTCCCTTTCCAGGCCAGGGGCAGGTGCTTCCAGGCAATGTCCTCACTCCTCTGAAGGCAGGTATTTTTAAAGGTCTTTCCACTGACTGTCAAGAGAGCCTGAAGTGACAATCTGAGACTTGGTGTGAATGTTGAGAGATTGAAATGAGGACGAGAGAATCTCCCCCCCACCCCACCCCACCCCAGTACTGCATGCTCTTCTCCTTCACACTCACTTGGGAGTCAGCTGCTTGCAAGTTTTTGGATGGTCATTTCAGCATGCTCTTTAGTAAGCATAGCCTTTGGGGATTGTAGTGGCCATTATTCCTGTACAGGAATGTATGGATAATGCCACTAACAGGAAGGGAAGAGGACAGAGCCATGCTTGCTTTATTAGGAAGGTGATGCCATAAAAAAATTAAGTTGTGCTACTGCTCATAGTTTCATAGAATATATATATTTATTTAATATTCCTCCTTATTAGAAGAACTTATTAATAATATAGTAAGTTAGAAGTCTGGAGTTCATGCAGGGTAGGGCAAGGGAAGATGGCAGAACCTCTTTTTTTTCTTTTTTCTCTAAGAACAAAGAATAATTCAGGACAAATGTAGACTGCCACATCGCAGGTAGAGTTTTACCCTTGAATTTATGGAGTTATCTCTCCAGACGTGGTGAGGACTGCCAGTAGCTCAAGTCTGCCAGCTGCTCTAGTCAGGGAAATTTAGCATCTGGGTTTGGATTTACCAACCATTTCCAACTGACCTGTTCCACTTTAAATTAAAAGAAAAAAAAAAAGGGAGGGGGGAGCAGAGAAAGGAAAAATATTTGTAGTCTAACCTTGTGCCTTCTATGCACAATGTACTATTTCAGATGGCTAGCCCTGATGTATCTGTGGAAAATGCATTTCTTGCTCCCTTGCGGCAGACCTCCAAAGCCTTGGTACAATCTTTTTGGTTACATAATCACTTAGATAACTTTAGATACGTTAATAGCAAAAGCAGCCTTGAAGGGAAAACAACAGTGCTTGTATCAGTGACAGCTTCAAACCTCCTTCAAAAAAACCCCCAAAATTTTTCTGAAACGGCTATACTTAGATGGATAGGAAAAGGCAGCTTTGGCTTCCATGTCATTCTTCAGGTCTTTCTGGAAGAGTCAAGAATTATTTAAAGTCCTCACAAAAATGAAGGCTAGAATTATACTTGGTGTGAGAATTTTTGTGTGCCTTTTCTTGTGTGGCTTTTGTGTGGATTTATGCAAACGTGTCACACCAAAGCGACAAGGATTGTATGGAAATTCTTCATGCTGTTTGATCCTCAAAAGGAGTTCTGAACTGTTGAAGTTTGCAGTGCCTTGCAGAAGAAGCCTATATAGCTGTTTTAGTTATTGTGGTCTTTATCATAACATAACATATAAAATTGTATATGATAAGTGTCAGTGATAGAATGGGAGAAGAATATGAGCTAGTAAGCTCATATTCACTAGTAAGTGGGGTAAGATTTCTGCCATTATAGACAATTTCTGTATTATAATTTCCCTGAAATAATCATTACCTCTGATTTTATGTATCTACTCTTCCTCTTTTACATGTTTTCATTTTCATTCTGTATCCACGCAAAGATAATTGAGACAGATTATATGCCTTTTGCTATAGTACGTGAATTTGCTGTATCGTATCTATATTGTGTTGCATGATTAAGTTATTAAGTCACTGGAAAAGGTAGTTTCTTCAGGGGATGTTTCTTAAACTCTTACAATTTCCCTATTAATGGCAAGAAAGCAACAACTGCTGCAGTTGTTTAATATGTGATATGATGACCAGGCATCATTACTCTGGACCCCTGTTTTTTGACAAGTTGGTGTTTGTGATGACTGAGAAGTATCCTATTGATCTCCTTTAAGGTAAAAGTTGGTTGGATGACTGAAAAACACAGGCCATGTGTTGTTACACATCTGTGAGTAGAGTGACCACATGAAAATTATTTCCCCTGTGAGTGGTCAGCTAGTGCTGCTGTAATACTGAATTTTCTGGAAGAAGCAGGTAGTTTGTTGTTAAGAAGCTAGAAGCACGGCCATGGCAAAAGGAGAGATCTGCATCTTGGGCAAGTAGAGAATTTATACGTTTGACTTTGTCATTTACAATCCCTCCCCAAAATGTGGTGGAGAGCTGTTCTTAGGAAATGCATTACTGATGGCTCTCTTTCAAAGAGCCTTAGCTTTATGGTTATGGTGCAGAAAGACTTTTGAAAGCTGGTGGGAACAGTACCCGGTCTGTACTAGAAAGTGTGTGAGACAAGCCCTGGCTTCCCTGTCAGATTTCAGCAGCTGTTCTCAATGAGCAGTGTGATTTAATACATGTGTCAGAAGGATTCAGGCATAATGGTCCTCTGTCTAAAGGCTCCTAGAGAAGATTTCCCTTGTCTAAAGGGCTCAGTCATATTTTTTATACTGCATGTTGGATGAAATGACAATTACACATGTTAGCTGCTGCTTCTGGCTTCCAACAGTTTCACTGATACGGAGTTGTGGAAAATCTGGGACAAAATGACAATCATTTTATCCTTTCTTCCAGAAAGTCATGGCTTTTTCTTCCACAGGATTCAGTAGGCTTCTCTGACTTTCTACACCCCCCACCCTCCCAGTGTCTACCAGTCTCTGGAACATTTCTATGTATCATTACATGTATGTACATCATCATGTATCTATATATCATTAATGTATCATTCCATTTTGGTGTTATAAGACCAAAGAAAGTAATCTCACCTGTGTTGTCATTTCCAAAGTTGTTGACATCAAGTTGTCATTTCCAAAACTGTTTAAAATATACTCCCAGACAATATTTGACAAAAAATTTCCCCAAAATACAGAAATTTAAAAATGGGGGGGAAAAAATACTGGTGTGTGTTTTATAAATAATCTGTTATATTCATTTATTTGATATTGTATGTGTAAATAAATATGACAGAGCTGATAAGGAGAACTTGAATGGAGACTTGATCACAACCTCAAGTGTAACAAATCCCTATAGCAAATAAGGACTATGCTTCCCAAAATGAAAGCCTAGGCATGATGCAAGCAAAGCCATTGTTGTTCCATGTAGTCACTTGGATTGAATTAAATATCTTGTATGCAGATTGTCCATTTTCTTTAATAAAAGTAATTATAATAAGAAGGGATTCCCTGCAATCATGAACTTTACATAATGCCTACAGGATTCTTCACAGTTCCCATGTAGCTCTGAGAATGTTTCTTATCTTTTCTGTGGCCAACCCATGCCAGTTTTTTCTTACTGTAATTGCCAACCTCGCTGATCTCCTTGGTTATAGTACTTTATGTTTCACAGCACAATCTATCCAGAATAAAGTGAGTTACTTAATGACATCCTAGACTTCCTCAGTCTGACTGTCTTTATGTGTCCCTCTATGTAGTTGTGTGTGAAGCAAGGTTTCCGTTGAGCAGGCAGTGTCCTCATAATCTCTGCAGTAAAGAAAGATGTAGATTATTGTTTTTATTGTGGACAGGGAAATGAGTCAAAACTCATAGTATGACAAGCTGAATCTGAAAGCATACCAGTAATTATAGCTGCTTTTGCTCATGCATACCTTTGGTAAAGCAGTGTGGCCTCTTTAGTTTAATTCTGAACTCAAACTCAAGATACTCCTTTGTGTACACAGGTCAATGTATGGGGTAACTTTAGGAAGTTACTTTTCTCTTTCTAAGCCACTTTGTTCATCTGAAAAGCAAAGGTAATGATGCTGTCTTCCTTTGCATAGTGCTTTGTGACCTGTTGGTTGAAAGGGCTGTGCAAGAGCTAGGTGTTACAATTACCGCTATTCTTCAGAGACTGTATTTTCTTAGTTTAACCAAAACGGTATCAGTAACTTCTAGTTTTACCGTTCTACCTTTTATATTTTATTACTTTTATTTATTCAGTTAAATATTCTGACATTATCTTCTAATGTAGAATTCTAGCAAATATATTTACTGTCTTAATAGTGTGTTAGTCTTAGAAAAACTAAATGGAAGATTAAAATGCAGATGAGGTGAACTGCCTGAAGAGAGCATACTCACTTAATAAACTAGTTTATTACTGTAATACTGTAGTCTGGAAACAATTTTTAAAAGTCTATTAGCATACATAAAAGCATTGTTAACTCTGTGTTTAAAATAATTCCAAGACCTGTTCAGAAGAAGAGTTGATGTTTAAAAGGTTGGGTGACCTGGGTGAAAATTGTTGGGTTTTATGATTGCCTATTTATTGCTGCTGCCTTTTTTGTTTTTATTACACTTCTGGATGTACTCATTATTGATATACATGGCTAATACTTGCAGAATCCTCCTAAGATCTTCGAATCAATTCATATGTTGCAGTAGTTAGTTTCAGAAGTTTTATAAGCAAAATGTAAAAAAATATTTCCTCTGTGTATGTAATTTTTGGGTTTATTGATCATTTGCTCATTATTTTGGAAGGGAGAGAATATAAATACAGCCCCCAATTTATGTTTTCTCTCTCACAACTACTTTAATGTAAAGCAAAATGCATACTTTCCTGATGACAGTCCTCACATGGCTCTGAACTATGGATGATACTGTTTCATGGAGTTTTATAGTACTGTTCTCTAGAGAATTATTTATATATCTGTGAGGATATGGGCTTGTTAAAGAATACATGTTATATATGTATGCTTTTATATATATAATTCATACGCAGTATTTATACTGCAGAGGAAGGAAAGGCAGGCACCAGCTGAAAACAGGAGGCATAGTTCTAGTGTAAGTACCGCACCAGAGAGGCGACAGGCCTGTGAGCGGGGTCAACAGGAATAAAACACAAAGGCAAATAGATACAAGGACCCCTATACATTACCCTCAGTCAACAGCCTACCATGTCACCTTTTTGCTAATTTGTCATGTTGTACATCTTGTGCAGAGATTTCTGATTCCAGATTTTGTAAACAAAACTCATAGCAAACCCTTGTGAATTCAGTTTAATTGTGTTAGGAGGAGAAAACACTTGTGAGTCACATCATGAGCCATTTCTGTTAGTCATGAATCTCTCTGTTCTTCTTATTACAAGGAGAATAAAGTTTTCAGAAGTTTTCTGCCAGGCCCTGGTCCCTGGCCAGTCCTGTGGGGAGGCAGCTATGGGTCTTGGGCCCCATGGTCAGGAGGGAGCTGGGTGGGAGTGAGCTGCTAGGAGGGCGTCCCCCTCACTTAGGGGCTGCTGCAGGCTCAGCCCTTGGTCCTGGCCCACGCCGCTTGCCTAGCTGGGTGTCATGGGGCTGCGGTCCAGGGGTGAGTGCCTGCCTAGTGGCCTTTGTGTCCCCTGTGGCCCCAGCTCCCCTGTGCAAGGGCCAGCCCTGCTCCTCTGCTTCCTGACGTTTTCTAACCAAATGTTTTGTTGATGACTTCAGATGCAGTTAGCTGGATGTTCTCTGGTAACTCTTCAGGACTTGATTAGATTGCCCAATTCTGCAGCATTTGATAAAGCTAAGAGTTTGAAAAGCTGGCCAAAGAGATAGCAAATCAAGAGGAAGGTACTATCTGTTGGAAAGCAAATTTGAAAATAAACACTGGAAATATTTTAAATTTACTGCAAAGAACTTAAAATGTTTAGTTAATGTTTTCCAAAAACCTCTCACTGCGAGCTTCTTTATAAGCTAATATTATTAAATCTGTACTGAAGAGATCTGTTACCAAACTCAAGCATCATGTGTTTTGGATTCAGTGTCTTTGCAGTTGCAATGGGAGTGGTCAGTAACACTGGTGATCCTCTAGCAAGGACTGAGCTCTGCGATGCCTGTGTCCTGGCTTTTGTGCTTCTGCCGAGGTTCTGCTTCAGGGATCCCCTGGTTGGCAAGGTAACGAAAATAAATTTACTCTTTGCATTTCATCCATGGTTTTGTGGTTGTTCCTGCATCCTGCCTGTGCTGTCTCACACAGTGCTGAAAACACTGTTGATAACACAGGGATGTTTTTGTTATTGCTGAGCAGTGCTTACACAGTCAAGGCCTTTTCTGCTCCTGACACCACCCCACCAGCGAGTAGGCTGGGGGTGCACAAGAAGCTGGGAGGGGAGACAGCTGGGACAGCTGACCCCAACTGACCAAAGGGATATTCCATACCATATGACGTCATGCTCAGCATATAAAGCTGGAGGAAGAAGAAGGAACGGGGGGACATTTGGAGTCATGGTGTTTGTCTTCCCAAGTGACCGTTACGTGTGATGGAGCCCTGCTTTCCTGGAGATGGCTGAACACCTGCCTGCCGGTGGGAAATACAGTGTATGCATTCCTTGTTTTGCTTTGCTTGCGTGCACGGCTTTTGCTTTACCTATTAAACTGTCTTTATCTCAACCCATGAGTTTTCTCAATTTTACCCTTCTGATTCTCTCCCCCATCCCACCGGGGTGGGAGCGAGCAAGTGGCTGTGTGATGCTTGCTGCTGGCTGGGGTTAAACCACAAGTAACCTGTGTGGATCAATGGATCTACAATGAGCATTTCTGCTAACATAAATGATAGATTCACATACTGGGTTTATGTACTTCTGTGTTAAAGTGCTAATCTTGGTTGGAACAGTTGTTGATGTGAGACAAATAAAATTGAAATTGACAGATGTCTTCAGTGTTTTAATACATGAGATTATTTTCTAGAAAATGGTGATAAAAGGGATTATTTGCTTTCAGATGTGTCCACTGGAGAAGTATGCATAGTTCTGCATGCATCCACATTGTACATGCAATGTTCTCAGCATATGTATGCATTTGGGCCTCTTGTACAAAAAGCCCTTGGGATGCATACATGCAATATACTGACACTTAGTACATATCACCAGGATACTTCTAAAGTTCTGAGCTTAAACGTTTTGCCTTGACATTGGTGTGAAAAAGATGAGATATAATGACTGTATCTACACCCTGCTATACCATCCAGGTGGTATCCTCACCACAGCTGTGTTGTCCAGTCCTTACAGTGCCTCTGTAGTAGCTTGGAGAATACCTCAGTTCTTTTGTCAGGGAGAAATCTCAGGAGAAACAGAGAGCCTCCAGGCATACGCCTCTGCAGTGTGCACCACACACACCTTTGATTGCCCTAAATTGGTCAGTGCAGCATGATCAACATCCCCTCTCCACCTCCAGTGCCCTTTGAATCCCCATGCACACGCCCTATTTAATAACCTCGGTGGCATATGCTTTATCGTACATATATTGGTGCTGACATGAGAAGGCAAGTGTGCTGGTAGGCCTGAGTTTGTAATCTGACGAGCAAACCTTCTCTTTGTTCCTACCAGTCAGCCAGCGGCCTGGCCTGGGACATCCGTACCTGGCTGTTGGCGTGACCACACTGGCAGGATCTCGGAGTGCGTGTCCAGCATCTCTGAGCCAGGGCAATCGTCTGGTAGGCCAGTGAGACACAGCTGGTGTTTGGTGTGCTCCTGGGTCATGGTTTCTGAGGTGTGGCAGCCGGATGATCCCAGAGACCACATCCTGCTGCCCATGGCGTCTCTGTGTGCCTGGATGCTCCAGCTCTTCTCACCCGTCTCCAGCTCATGAGTGCTCAAGAGGACACAGGAGGTTCAGGAGGCTGTGGCAGCATGTGCAGCAGTGAGAAATGAGGTGTGATATGGAGCACTCAAAGAATTTTATCACAGGGTGCTGCAGGGACTGCGGTTTAGGTGTCACATCTTGGTGTGCTCCAGGGGAACAAAGCTTGGAAATGGACAGGGTAGGGAGAAGGCAGTTTGGCCAACAACAGTCAGGGGGACTCCGTGATTGTTTTGATTCTTAATTGTCCTTTTTCTTTCTTTTTTTTTTTAGGGGGAAGGGCGATAGAAGCTCTTGAATTTTAGAAAAGAATAACTCACATAGATATTTTATTTCCTGGGGAAAGATAGTCAATATTAAGGCACTTTGCCACGTGAAGATAGGAAAAGATGGTTTAACCTGAAACTGATGGAGAGATTGCTGCTGATTTCCACTTATAACTGAGCCTCATTTAAAGACCTAAGACATGGTTGAGGTCCAGCCAATCTGTAATTATATTAATTAGAATAACCACTAACTCATTATTTATCATTTGGTTCTTCCTTGTCATTCACATACTTTTAGATCAGCTCAGAAATATAGGTAGGAACTGGGCCCAACAAGTACAATTTAATTACTATAATACATCTTTTTTGACACACACAAAAGTGAAATGGTCAGCAGGCCATTACATTTCCTTTATTTAATAAAACTGCATATAAATGACACAATGAAAAATGCTTGCAGGCCAATTCTTTAGGAGACTGGCACAGGATGTCAGCTGATGCTCTCAGGTGCACACTTGGATGTCATTAGCTAAAGACACACATATGGAAGGCACTGTATAAAACTAGAGTCCCTTCCATTCCACTTGTGCTATATTTTCCCCTGCATTCACAGAATATAGGTAGACAGTGTAAAGTTGGGTGGGACTGCCAAGGAGATTCATTTTTATATTAATATTATTAGGATTCTAATGCCCCTATACTCCAGTCTGTGCGTATATTAAATCTTTCAAAATTAGTGATATTTACAGTTCTTTACTGAGTAATCATCTGGGCAATCTCTGGTTTTTGTAAAACTTACTAGTAGATACTTCTGTCATTTTCCCACATGACAATGATAAGAAAAAAAGTGCTTGACAAAGTGACTGAAACTTAGCAGGGAGAAGGAAAAAAAGAGCTTTTGTGCCTCCTCCATTAGGTGTGGTTGTTTGAAACATGCTCTTGCAAGGTGTAATCCAGACATAGCCTTTCAGAGAGATCTGGGCTGTCTATGACAGCAGATGTAACTGGTTTCTTTCCATTATAGAAACCAGGCAGAGAACATATCATGCAGGGAAACAGGCAGCATACAGAAGCTTTCATTTCAGATGTCTTAAGCCCAAGGAGTAATTCATTCTCAGGAACTGATTTTAATGACAGTCGAGGACAGCTACCCTGCTGCTCACATATATTTTCCTCTAAGCAACATTGTCTCTACAGAGAGCCTTGCAACTAAGCATACAGAGTCCCTTATGTCAAAGGAGTATTTGACTGACTGTTAAAAAAATTCTTTGAATGTCCTATGTAGCAGCATGTTCTGCCAGTTCATGGAATTCAAGTTGTTTGTATTTGTTGTAAAACTAAGACTATACAGAATTTTTTCTATTTTAAAAATATTTTTATCTACCGTATGAAATACAGTAGTAAAAAATGAAGAACATAGCACATTATGTTACATATGCCAAGAAGGGTACCTGGGCTTTACAGGTACCTTTACAGGTACCTTTACAGAGGCTGAAATATGTGCCACTATCAAAGCATAACTCCAAGCATAGATAGATCACTAGTGGAGACTAGCTTAGTCCAAGTAGCTTAAACCATCTGCTTTACCCACAGATTAATGACCAAGTTTTGATTCACATGTCAACTTCTTAGTTTTTACTTTTTGCTCCTCTTTCCTCCCCCAATGTAACATTAGGGTTTATTGCTAAGTTGATGAACAGCTGCATATAAAGGTTAAACAAATCTGGTACATTTTTTTCCCCAAGTATGTACAGACATTCTATATACAAGGCTGAAAACAACCTAACATTTACTTTTTTCAGATTGCTAGATTTTATATTATGAATGAATCCCACTTCTTCTGATTTTCAGAAGTTGTATTTAGTTCTTACTTTGTGTTGAATTACTTTAAGATGAAAATGGAAATAAAAACATGCTATCAGTTTTTCAGTTTCCAGGTTTTTTTTTAACTTTAAAGTATTTATTGACTGGAAATAAACTACCTAAGCCACAAAAAAATATAATCCATTCTGAACCTTCAAAAGTGGCTGTAAGTTCCTTTCAGCAAATTCTGGTATTTTATAAAAAATGTCCCTCATTTTGCTAGTCTTTCATTAAATTATAGGCAATATAGGTAGTAAGTGGGCAGTGCTTAAATGTCATTGTAAGTTAGCTTTGTAGCTTATACTGATAGAGGGCTTGAGGTAAGTTATTGTGATGTCAACTAATAATATAGTTATTATAATAACTGTAATAATAAAACAGTAAAAGAAAGAAAAATATGTAATTTAAAAATAATAGGCATTTAGGGTTTTTTGGGGGGGGATTTAGTAAAGATCAGAGATCTGGAGTATATCTTCATTTTATTCTTGTTAGTTTCCATGAGTGTTAACCATTAATGTTATAGAAGTGATTTTAAATCAGAACTGGTTTTTTGTGAAAATGGCTAACAGTGTTTCAACCACCAGGCTGTCTTCACGTGCCACGGCATGTGGCTGATCTAAAGACAGACATGTCAGCAAACTTCCCCTCACAGGCTATACAAAAAGACATGAAATATTACTGATGCTGTTTGCATATAGATAACCTCCAAAGTACAGTCAGTTATGCAAAGCCTCCTTGTCGCTAACACTTACATAAAGAACTCAATACTTATTTTTTATTTAAGAATGTATTTTTAACCTGTGAATCTCTTTACCAATCTCTCTACGCTGACATATAACAACTTTTTGAGATATTTATGGTTTTCATAGCCCATGAACTTTGACACTTATGTTCTAGCCAGTGCATGATTTACAAAATACCCTTAAGCATGACTGTCCTCTCAAAGACCAGTAAGAGGTTACACACAAATTTTATTCAGACAGTTGTGATCATAACAAAAATTATAGGAAGGGTTTTTATTCTAGCCAAAACAGTCATTTAAGTTTCAAGTGAGCAAGCTGAAAGATTTTGAACTATTTGTGATTTTGGTTAAAAAAATACACAAACTTTGCAATCCTTTACCTCCATTTTCAAGTCATTGTCTTTGCATATAAAACCCCCCCACCTTATTTTTTCAGTGTTTCTTTTGTTGGCCCTCCAATCAAATATTTTAAAATCCATCTTTATTCTCTTCATAAGTTTTTAAAGGTAGGACGAGTATTTCCTACAAATGAATAGATAGTGACAGCTGCCAGTCAACTGGATGCCATTGAAAAGCAATCATGGAGGCACTGAATGCCTTCCTACAGTGAGTATGTTCCCTACTGGGTGATTTGTACTCAGAAAATTTTAATCCATTTTCACAATTCTTTGATGTAGACATCTGAAAAAAGGCTATGAAATGCTGAAGTGGCAAAGTAGTCTTTTACTTTGGTGGTTGTATCTGTTTATCTAGTATATATTAAACAGATTGCAGTACATCAGCCCAGGATGATTTCTCCTGGAGTTATTGTCTCCAGTTTCTCATTTGAACTATGTAATTTGTCAAGCTTTGACTCTGTTCTGTTGAAAGCCTTTTTTTTTCCCCAACCTCAGCGAGAGAACCACTGCAGTTATGACTTTCACTGGCTTTTTTTTTTTTCAGTAGAAACCACTCCTACATCTCATTCCTCTGCAAATTAATACAATTGCAAGAACATTTGTTATTTCCTTACATGCCTGTCTCTTTATTCTGTGTTTTCTCTCTATTTTATGTTTTCTTATTTTGCTTCCCATTTTTCAGGGACAGTATTGTTGCCTAGAGTAAGGGCAGTTTTAAATGACTAGAAAGGACCTGCTTTTTTTTTGATAGTTTATCAGTGCTCTATGGAGCTTGTAGAAGAAACCTGTAGTAGTTTATCAGTGCTCTGTGGAGATTGTATAAGAAACCTGAGCCTGAAAACTACTCCATAGGCTTACATTTTATCTGTAGTTTATTCCTATACCCAACTGTAACAAGAACCATTGTGTAAATAATGATGTTGAAATGCATTTAAAGACTCACAGAGGATTATAAATAACTACTGTGAAAAAAGATTATTTTGGTGGTTAGATGAGCAAGTCGCTTACTAAAGACTATTCCAAAACCCAATTTCTATTGTTATTACCTATTCTGCCTTAATTTTCTACACAAGCCTTTGGGTGTTGGACAAGCTGTTGGGAGTTCCTTATATCCAGTACAGACAGCCAACCACACCTCCACTTCTGCTGCTCCTTCTGAGTGCTTAGCAGACTTTGTTTCTGTATTCCTGTGGAGGTACCCTAGCAATACAGATCCAGTAAATATGAAATTGTTGGATAGGTTTTGTACACATACATGTTTATCACCATGTTCAGCAGAGTTGGGTTGGGGAACAGGGTCTTAGACTATGTTCTTCTCTCTCAGTCCTGACAGTAATAAGGGGTGTGGAAACCAAACTCGGGCTTCAGAGATTTCTGTTAAGAAAGCCAGTACTAGCAGAGATATGACAAAGCTAGTCTGATGATCCTTGGGCTGTTGGCAGACTCTGCCACCATTGCTGGTCCGGACGGTGCCCCATCAGGGAGGGCATGGCCTGTGCTTGGGTCACCCTCAGCTCCCAGCCCAGCCCCCACACCGGAGTAGCCTGCTCACACTGCTTCCTGGCACACTTAAGCAAAACCTAAACCAAGCAAATGTTTAGCACTATGAAAGGTAAAAACTGTAACCTTTATTTGCTAGGTATCTGAGGTAGAAACTAAACCCAAGTTTTCCAGTTGCATGAGGTGCCTAAGGTCCATAGGACAATGCATGGGAATTTCCTTGGATTAGTTTTGAGGCTCGCTCTTTGGGGCTTTGAAATCTCACTTAAGATTGCAAGAAGTTGTATTTTCACAACATTAAGAATTCACAGCCTGTGAATCTCTCCATAAAGTAAGCAACTATCACCATTATCTTAGTAAAAGAATGTATTGTCTTCTAAAACATGACTAGAGGAGGAAACACCAGACTGCCATTTCTCTCCTTTCCAAGTCCTCTGGATTAAAGTTTGTCAAGCAAGAGAAAGAGATCCAAGATCAATTTCTTCTGCTGCAGAATCTTCATCCTCGTCTGTTCAGAAATATAGACTATTTTGGAGGCAATTTCCATTTCACCTGTTGAAGTTACTGTACTTTGCTTTAGTTTCATTTAATGACAGAATTTAATGCAGGGATCTGGAGCTGCAAATTCTCTGTTCTCGATCATAATGGCTGGAGAATCAGACCTGTTCCCAGTTGGGCACCAAATTCGCATCTGCACAATGGAAATACTAAAAAAGAATAGTGGAAAGTGCCTGCCTAGGTCAGGAGAGGGTGCTGGGTGCTCGCCAGGGAAGTGCAAGGTGTTTGATCCCAATGAGTTGAACAGAGAACCTGTTTCCCCTCACTTCCACAGTGGGTGCCAAAAGCAGGGCACGTACCGCTGTGTTTTGAGAAATAGCAGAAGGTTCTCCTATGCTGTATTTAGTCTTGAACAGGTATTTTAGTCTGAAAATGCTTACCAGGGCTTCTGTGCACAAGAGGATTTTGGTTAAAAACAAAAAGCCCACTGTATTATTTTAGATCTCAGTCAAGCTTGGATGCAAGACTGCACCATGGGCTATTCAACCCCAAGGTGCATAGGAGCAAGTAAAGAAGAGGAATTTTAAGTGGCCAGGAACAATAAGATTAAAAAGTGAAAATGTTCAAATTCTGCCTAGATTGTCTCAATATTTGTTTTTCAGTGAAAGGGGCTTATTTTTAGTTTGAAGAAGGAATCAAATATCCATTTTCATTGTGTGGATTTGGGAATAAATAAAGTTAGTCTAGGACTTGATTGGCAGCAAAAATACCCAATTGAAATTTTATGGATCACTGATAAATGCCAGCTTCAGCCTTCCCCAGAAGCTTGGGGAAATTAAACTGGGCTGTCTGGAACTCAGTAAGCTAGCTACCTTTTTTCCACTTTCAGACACAAATCGATGGATTTGATGAAAAGTAATTTATTGAAGGGGAAGGGCAACAGGATAATTTACAGTGCAATGAGATGATTTGCCATCCCTAAAATTGCTTTCCTGAAATCTAAAACTATGTACAGTCCTCTTCTTGGCAAGGCTATTAGTGGGGCTGCTCTTTGCTTCCCACTTCTTTGGACACAGCCTTCTCTCAGTTTGTGATTTTTGGGTCCCCGTTGCATCTTCTGCACTGCTCACCCTGGGCTGGATCCTGGCAGCATCTGGCTGTGCAGTTCAAGTCACTTGGCCACTGCTCCCATATGTGATCTGACCGTGCTTCATCCTGTGCTCAGAGTGCTTGTGCTGCTCCACCTCGCCGTCCCAGCTCTTGGCTGCCCTGGATAAGCTTTGCAGCTGCCTCTTCAGCGAGTATTTCTGCTATCTAAACAAAAACCTACACATAGTTCCTTGCTAACAAGGCACTCCTGAAGCAGTCTTTCTGGGTCCCTTTTCCTAGGTTACCATCTTTTTACTTGGAGCAGTTGCCTGAGCCACACTTCAGCACTTTTGGTTGTCCTGGACTTGTAGAAAATCTTCACAGTTGTGAAATATCCTCCATTTCATATTACAGCTCATTTGTTAACAAAAATGCCTCTTGAAACATTTTAAAATGTTTTAGGCCTGCCCATTTGTATCTTTTTACAAATCTTTCTGCACATGAGATGTCAGCTGAATACCATTTATTTTGTCTGGGAGGAGCTTGCTTTTTTAAAGCTTGAACCACTGAACTTACATCAGTGGAGGAAGTGATGCTATTTTAAATTGTCGCTCAGTTGTGATGCTTGAGCTGTTCACTGAAAATGGCTTTCAGCTGCCTTCTTTTGTTTAGAAAATACCCAAGATTTCCACCTTTTTACTATGGTTAAATTATCTTAACACAGTTGTCTTTACAGCTTGCTTTCAGTAGTTTCTTTGTATTATATTCATCTAGACTCAATGTTCTTGAACCCATTAATTAAACATATCTGTAAGGGTTTGCTTATTTTGAGCCTAAGAATTAGAGAAGATTCTGAGGCTATTTCTGAACCAGGTCTCCCATAAGTAGTGGAAAAAATACCTCAAACACTGGTACAGAAAACCCTGATATGTCCCTTAGGCAAACAGTTCAGCTCCTTGAATTGTAACTGATAACAGAAAATTCAGTACTGAGTTGCCGAGTGCATTTTAAAATTTTACTGCTTTATTGTGTTATGTACAAAAAGTAATATTCCCTTCCCAGCCTAGATGAGAATATAACTGTTTTCAGGGCTTTTCTGTGGACAGAGTTAATTTAGCAAGATTTCTCTCTCATTTCTTTTCTTATTTCTCTGCCTGTCTTTCTTGTCCCCCTGCCACTACTATCTCAAGAGAAGCCTTAAATTATATTCAGCCTGGGTAAGACAAATAAATTGGGAAAACAAAGAGCAACATAGTTTGCCTTAATGGACATGAGCTGAGAATTTCCTTGGAAATTGTAGTCTGAGGGTTGAGTAAAGGATAAATTGAAGTTGTTACAATTTCAGGGAGCAATCAGCATATTTCATAACTGAGATCAAAACATTTGTAGAGCAGTACACATCTTCTTAAACAGGAATGGTTGCATTCCTATTTTTTGGAAACTAATTAACTCCACCGCATCATGACAAAAAATTAAAGCTAGATTTCTTTTCCGGTGCCAGAATAAAAACAGAATCTCAGATGAGGTCTCTTCTCTGTAATATTTACTTAAACCCTCAAGGACAGGAAGAAGAGATGGAAATGAGTTCACTTTTTTCCTTTCTCCGTATCTCTAATTTTCATACAGGGACCTCTTCTTAGGGCAGTGACATTAACTGCTTGGGTTTGAGTATCTTTCCTCCACCTTGAGTACTCTTTTTGTCTGTGGCAGTCCTGCAATATCAAATTCTGAAAATCGTGGCTGTTTTGGAGAGAGAAAAATTAACACTTCATCCATGTGTATTTGTAAACCACAAAAAAAAGAATATTTCCTATTCATTATTTAATACGTAGAATCTAACATGAAAGACCTAGAAGACCTTAGTGAGAGTGAGGCCTCCTTGGGACACTGGTAGGTACATGGAAAGTCTGTTCTCAGAGGAGCTTCCAGAAGGGTAAATCAAGAGAGCAAACAAAAGAAAAGAGAGATTTGATGTGACTTGCCCTAGTTTGCAGGGAAGGTCACTGAAAGAATTGGGAATAAAACACAACTCTTTTGACTCACAGGTTGCTACTCTTATAACTGGAATTAGTTTCTGTAGCTACCTCAAAATGCCATTTTCATTGTCAGTGAAACAGGAGACAAAACATTCCTAAGTAAGAATGCAGATTATCATACAAATGCTAAAAAAGGTTGAGCTAGATTTATGAAGGATTTGCCATGCAATATAGCCAAGTTCTTTGAAGGGAACTGTATGAATTGGAAGAAGGTTTAAGTGTGAGGCAGTTGTATAAGTTTGATGTGCTTTGACTCTTACATGAGGATAATTACAATATAACAACGGAAACATATCTTGAAATATCTGGCAAATAAAAGCATCTTTCAGGTTTTAATGGCGTTAATGAGTACCTCTTGTATGTTAAGAACATGTCTTCAGACTGCTGAAATTAACATCTGATCTGCTGAAGGGCCTAGAATTTCTGGTTCAAAAGAAGTTCAAAAATATTTGGTATACTGGAGAAGAGATTACTGAGAAAAGGAATGATTGGAAAAAACACACTTGTAAGTTTTGTTTTTGTTTCCTTCTGAAGCAGAAAAATCCACTTTTGCTTTGAGAGTAGGAATCTTTCCTGGTTGGTTGCCACTCTGGATCTTGTATTCCCTTCATCTTATTAACTTTTAATTATTTATTTTGCTGTTATAAAAATCTTTTAAATCTAAGCAAAGTATAATTGAATTATGAAATCTCCAGGTAACTTCAGTGCTTCTTCTGTTCTCCCTTTTTTTCCCCCACATTTATAGTCATGCTGTCAATACTGTGAACTGATATTGAAATGAACAAGATTAGTCTTCAGGTATTTTTCAGGAAATTGTGCTTTTAGAATATAATAGACATAAGTGATAAAATATTACTTTGGTTGAGGAAAGCCAGAGACAATTGTGGAGCAGTTCAGCTATTTGGGTAATACACATCTTAATATTTAACACAAAAGTTCTCTTAAGTGGTCATGTTAATTGGTATATTGATAGATACACTGTCATATGTGTTTTACAGAAAATATTCTAATGTTCATGTTTTGATACAGTGAAGACCAGAAAGAATGCCTCCCCCTACTCCCAATAGGTTTTGGTTAAGTCTAAGACCACACCTTCAAAAATTATCAATGCCTTAACAGTTATGTTGTTAAATTGCTGAATTTTCTGATGTTGATTATGGGATTAGTCCCACAGACAGCATACATAAGGAACACTCCTTGAAACTGCTGAGTCATTTCAGTCTGAATAATAATTTAAGTGAATTACCTTGAATTAGCTGAAACAGATGTGTTCCTGGTTTTGGCAAAATGAACCTATAAAAAATTAAAATAAGTCCATTACTACTCAGCTAACTTGATCTATAAATTCCTCTCTAGAGGGATCTAACAAAAGCTCTGGGTGCGGGGCTGGGCTGTATGTTTAGCAGCTAATTTGCATTTTAGCTTGTATTTGCCTTGCTACAGTGGAAGAATAATTGGAAATGTATGCACTGTATTAAACGTGTTGACTGAAGCTGTAAATTGGAGGAGATTGTGTTTGGTATATAAATCTGGAGAGCGCTGCCAGGTTTGGTCATAAATATGTAACTTGCTGAATTCTATGACAGATAATAAGAAACGTGTCAATGAGTGATGAAAGGTAGATTTCCAGTTATTTTAACAATAATTATTTATTTATTTAACAATAAACTGCCTTTTTGGGATATATTTATTACAAATGTTTCATCATTTCTAGTTGAAAGAATAGGATGGAGGGTGAATAACCGGAAGGAATTCGTGCGTCAATAGCAAACTAATGTGTTCAAAATTCCAGTGGAAAAAGGAAGACTTATGTTTGTCTTTTGCAGTAGGAATTAATTCACTCTTTTGTTGTTTTGTTTCTACTGCTGTTTCAAAAGGAAGAAAGGTATTTTTTAATATTCTGATAGAAGGAATTTATCAACCTGGTCTGTCTGTGACACCGCAATAAAAACATTTGGAATTACAAAGAATTATCTTTCTGATATGTTTTAAAACCGTATCAAAAGACTGAAAAGAAGTAAAGCTGTGTTTCAGGGAGGATGCAAGAAGGATAGCAGTCTCATTAACAAAGCCAGATACTGACAGCTTTGTCATGAGACTACCTAGTTTAACTTTCATGGGCTCTCTTGGAAATTGCAGCATTTTGATGTTGCAGAAAACACAGTCACCTCTTAGAGGGGAAAGGAGATTTATCTTAATGAAGATGGGCTATGTGAACACGTGCCTGTGTTAAGCTGTATTGCAACGTCTCATAAAAACAATTTCTGACTTATTACTCAGAGTTAAGGTTGGTGCACTAAAGATGTAAGAGCTGCCTGCTGAGAGACATGCTTCTTGCTTGGGATGCTCTCCGCAAGGTCAGGCCATTCTCTTCATACTGCATCTCTAAAATCCTAGGCTAATTAAGTGTCCCAGTGTCCCGACTAAGCATACCTGATTCATAAGTTCAGTGAGGGCTGGGAGCATGAGGTCGTGTTGAGTTTGCTCCTGCAAAGGGAAACCACATGAGGGCTCCGTGCATTATACTGTTTTCATTCAGGTACTTTCAGAGGGTGGGGATAACCCAGGTTGGCATGGATTGCACAAGGATTATGAAATCTTTCGCAAAGTATTTCTTTGGTGTTATAGCAAACTGTAGGTAGCAAATGAAAAGAGTGCTTTTCTACCTTGGGAGACTGGGGGAAGTGTTATTACCTTACTTACACTGTTACTACAATAGGAGCATTGCTGTAGAGGAAGGGAAACCTGGCTGGCATGGGAGAGAATTCATCAACATTTAGAAACCTGATTTAGATTCCTTTTAAAGTCAGAAGCAACAACAACCAGACTGACAAGACTTTGGCACCATCTCTTTGTGCTTGTGAAGGTGTTACAGCTACATGTATCCTTACAGAGACTCATTTCAAATATGAATGCTTGATTTTATACTAAGGGCTAATAAACATAAAATAATGATGTTTTTTTATGTACCACACACAAGATCTGTGCCTTTCCTAGCAGTTCTAGCATGCTGTTTTGCCTGTAACTGTCTGTCTCTGTAGGCGAAGCCTCATGTTGAAGAATATGAAAAATTATGTTTTATTGAGCAATTATTTTTTATTGACATTTTGTAGGAGGTCCCTGTATCAAACGTAGGCATGAGATATGAAGGCAGTTGTGTAGGTGAAGACCAATGCAAAGCATGAAAATTATGCAGATCACATGGAAATATCCTTACTTTACATATAGCACACTGCAATGCTTTTTCTAAATGTGCTGGTTTGGGTGATGCTGAGCTTCTATGCTGTTAACCTTTATTATGTCCACGATTATTGTGACCTACACACTACTATGAATAATTTTACCCTAGCATAAGTGTGCTTTGGAACACAGCCTTATAGCATATAGTATTAATTTTTTTCAGTTAAAATATATGCCAGAATGACTCTGGTTCTGAAAGCTGTTTAGAGATTTTTATACCTAATTCTCTATTTTGGCTGTAATTACATTCACCTCAAAAGTAAGTAACCCTAAGTATTTTGATCCTAAATTTATTTTATCTCTGGTGTATTTTTAAGGTTCTCCATTTTGGAGGACACATCCATTTCAAGTGTCCATTCTTTAAAAATTAGAATTGATTTGTGCCAAAATGAGATGTGCCTGAAGTTCACTCAGAGTAGGGATTTCTGTACAGGAACAACACTTGTTAGTATCTCTAGTTCATGCAAAAAGAGCTAGAAACTCTGAATTACTCTTGAAAAAAAACCCCAAATAAGCTAAAAACATGACACAGTCATGACAGTTGGCCCCTTTTCTTGCTTGTAGTCCACCTTGTAAGGGTGAATATCTGCCACATTCAAAGGCAGATAAAATAAACAGACATAGAGACTGTACAGAACCTAGAAGATTTACAATAGCACACCATCCTTGTGCAATAATTTCAATATGATATATACAGAGACTACACTTTTACAATTTTACTGATTACAAGTTCACCTCTTAGCTGCTGCTTATTATTTTCTTCTTTTTTTGAAAATACACATAATTAAAATGAGCTACATAAGCTATGAGAGCATGTTCATCTCTTATAGGAAAACGGGTAGAATAACCTTTCTCTCACCTAGTAATTACATTGTAAACCAAATACCATTTTGATTTCAACTACCTAACAAAAAAAGAAACATTTTAAATTGCATGTTGCATCAGTTGAATATTGTATTACAACAGAGGAAGGGGAAACAGTAACGTTTTCAAAGCTCGAGTGACTTTTTATTAAAAGTTGTTGTGAAGAATAGCAAAGTTGTTGTTCATAAATGAGTCATTATTCACCAGCTGTACAGCACTAACCCTGATTGAGCAGGAACCAACAGAAGAGGAAGCTCAGTAATGGTTCTCAGGCTAACCAAAAGGCTCATCAACCTTTGATTTCTTGGTGTTTGTTTCTCTTTCATTTCATTTGGAAATGCCTACTGAGGGACAGGCAGGTGTCTACAGTGACTCAGGCATGCATGGAGAGCAGCTGATCCATCCAGAAGGTGAACAAAGTCCAACCTCATCTCTGAGCCATCTATTTTCAGTAGAAGCATCTCATTTGAGAACAAGGTGGATAGATATACTGATGACCTGGACTGAATGAAAAAATGCAATTAAAACTATGAAAAATGATTCTAATGACCAGAGCTGCTTTGTGTAGCATCTGAAATTTATTACACTGTGTCATTACATTATAACTGCTGTGGTGAATTTAATTTCTGTGTTAGTTACTGGGTTTTTTTGGAAAGCAATAAGGTTTCTATCATTCTGTGGATGATAAAGATGTAGTATGCTTAGGTACATTTTTCTACTTTAGCTGCAGCTCCTTTTTTCCCCTTGAACCAAGACAGAAAATTACAAATTAAGGAAAATAATTTTGTGAGAAGGAAACCCAAAAGTATGCTTTATAAAAACTCCCTGGTGAAAGAAGACCCTACTTGATTGATAGATACACAGCTGAAGATCAGTGCCCTGAGAGCACTAATGGGCATTAATGGCCCTGAGCAACCACACCTGGGACCTGCACTCCACCCACGAGACTGAGGGCCCCATTTCAGCTCCTGTTGGGGCACCTGTCTGGGCCTGACCTATGTCATAGGTCCTGTGCCTTCATACTTGTGCATCTGCAAAAATGAATAGTTTTGTCTCCACTTTATATATTAATTCACTGAACTGTGAGACAATGCAGTAAAGAGAGGGGTAGGTTTTAAAGCAGAGTTGGTTCAGGCTGAACATAGCTACCTGCAGCCTATAGGTTGTGGGTAGATACAAAATTTATGTAAGCTGAAATGCTGTAATACTTACCTGTATGCTTTGAGGCATTTTAATTAAAGTATGTGGTCAAAATATGCACACCTCGGTATCTACAGTCAGACATTACATTCCTAAAGGAAAAGACTTAATTACTCTGAGTAAATGAAGGAAAGGAAGTCTTGTTGAGATCAGTAGAAATACTGCAAGTATTCAGCTCCATTGGTGGTGCTGGGGAGGGAAATATAGACTTCTTCCCCTGAGAGCTGAGTAATTTCCTCTGTCTCTAGGTACTTAACTCTGATTTTACATGAAACATCTGTGGCAGTGAAGGACAGGCTTTCATATTTAAAACATTAAGTGATGTGGATAAAGTCCTGAATCTCATCCTACAAGAATTTCCAGCAAAGGCTGAATTCAAAAGAGAGCTTTCTGTAGTCACTGTGCATCTCTGTAAGGATGGGATTTGGTCTTGGTCTGTATGTTGGGTTACTTTGGAGTAACTGGGCCAGATGGCTTTTCTAGGAGAGTGGGAAGCAGCTGTATATGCTGTGGGAGAGCTTCTTGGATGCTGGCAGGGAATGGGACAGAGACTTCAAAGATCTGGGAGCTCCACGTGTGAGAGGAGAGGGACAAACAGAGTTGGCCAGCTCAGGGACTGGGAATAGATGAGGGACCCTTGGGGGTGATAAAACCAGAGGGACCTTGTGAGGTCATCTTGTACCTCAAGTCATTACTAGCAAGGCCCTATGTACAGTGGATAGAGGGAAGTCTTGCATATAAAACCTTACTATTGCCGTCTATCTTAGTTGCTTAGATTATTTTGCAAAGATATTTATTTTAGCATAATCTAGTGAAATCTGGCTTTTTTTTTCTTTCTTTTTTTTTTTTTTTTAATTTTAAAGCCTTTTGAGTGTTTCCAGGCACTTACCATAGGGCAAAAACGTCTAGGCAGATCTAGTTCAGAGCCCTTGTTGACTGGGTATCCTGCTGTGGAAGAACTAGTGAAAAACTGGATGCATAAAATGCATGGATTTTGTGGAATATTTGCAAAGCATTGGAAAATGTGTATCATATTCTATGATCAATTTTCAGAAAGCTAGTTATGGCTAGAGTGAGAGAATCTCACCCTTTAAGTCCATGCTGTAACTTGCTGTGCTTTTTGGAACAGTCCTAGTTCTCTTTAGCCCTGGCTAAAAGGGTGACTGGTGTATGTATATATTTAAACTTGTCTTGTTTTGTAGGCTATCCTATAGAATGGGTAAACCACCAGCATTAATTCAAGGGCAAAACTAAAATTTTGATTCATCAGTTTACTTCACTTAAAGGAAGAAGTAAATTTTTGTGTTCCTCTGTAAATCTCTTCCACTCTAAATCTCCTAAATACTGGTGTCCTATCTAGCAAACAGCTATAAATTTTAAAAAATAAGCTGCCATATTATTTTCCAAGGCCTTAAGTGTACATGTCTTTATCTTCTAAATCCAGTAGAAGATGTCCTTTAGATTAAGTTCTAATTTGGTAGCTTATTTTTATTAACAGTAAGGGAAAAGTAATTACACTTGAAAGCTGAGGACGCATGATGTGGAAATCATCTGTAGACAATAAATATAAAATGTGACAACTGTTTTCAAGTGAAATCAACTTTAAATGTCATCATTAAGTACGTTGTTGATAATTTTGTAGAACCATTTTACTAATGTGACTTATTTGGCATGAGGGATTTAGTTGAAAAGACATTCTGAAGGAATAATGTTGTGGGTCTTATAGCTGAAAACCAATAAATGTGTTAACTGTTTAAGGAACTTTGTATCTTTAGTAGAAAGCTTCCTCAATTAAAAGGGACTGGAAGATCTTTAAGGGGTAATAGAGAAAAATTGAGGGATAACATGGATTGTAACACAACAATGCAGTAAATTTGGCCAGAGTTCTGACTTTTGGACAAACAAAGTAGAACTAGTCTTTGGTATGTTCAAGTATTTTTAGCCCCTTTAAAAATGTTTGGGAGCTGAGGGATGTTGTTTCTATTTTTAAGAGCCTGAGGATTAGTTTCTGGATTTGCTGCAAACTTCCTTTTCATGGATGCTATTGGTGAATCCGTGTTACCACATTTTACTTACATAGCATTCCTATGTTAACTTTGCACCAAAGTTTTGCCTCTTGTGAAAATACTTTGTCTCTTACTGTGATTTCTTGTGCTTTATAGAAGCATATATTGATTGCATACTGCAATATGTAATCATTTTTCTGTAAGATAGTCAAATAATTGAGTTAGAATTTGATTATGCCAGTTTTGTTTCTCTTTTATTTTAACGTTACTAAAACAAGTGTTGTAGTTTACTCTATATTCTATCCTTTGGAATATATATTCTGTCCTTTAGAACCCTCTCCTTGGTTTTATTAGTCTTAACTGTGTGTGTGTGATGGTTTCGTTCTTAATGTCCACTCAATCCTCCAGGATTTGAGATACCTCTATATGTAAGTGTTACAACCACCTTCAAAGTGTGACTTTAATTTGTAGTTAGGTGTTGAAGATGGCTGACTTACTTTCCTCCACTAAACTGTTGAGCATCCAGCAGCTCTCACTGAAAAAGTTGGGTAATCAAATATTTGGAAAGATCAATCCACATGCTCTGCAACCTGTGAATATAGGTTTAAGAGGTTGAATTCTGAAAATGTTCATAGTGCCTGCAAAGGTACTTACACATATGCATGAACATACATTGAAGATTTTGGTTTGGGATAGAAGGAACTTTTCTGAAAGCTACTATAACGTGTTGTAGAATAGTGAGTGTTAGCCATTTAAAGGATAAAGATGGTCCTTGTCTGGGATGTGTTTAAGAGGGCCCCCCCTCCACCCTCCACTCTGTTTATATGTGCTTTTAAGCTTCAGTTACTGCAAATACTCTGTAAATCTTCTCTGGGAGCAAACGCGTTGCTGTCTATAGAAACAGAAGCAAGAAGAGACAAATTTACTGGTAAATTCCATAAAATTTGCGGAGTATGTAAGAGGAAGAAGTAGATTGCCGTTACAAAGATGTGGTCTTTGAGATGAATGTTGGATGTTTGTGAACTATGTGAGATGTGGTCTATTTTAATGACTTCACTGAATCCCAAGCTAGTGCTGCTCCTGCCAGGACATCCATTCTGGCTGGAGCTTTCAATAAGAAATGCAGCTGCTCTACTTATCCCAAGGTCAGTTATGCTTTCACGAACCAAAATGATTTTTGACAAGATGGAACTTAATTTGGCCAATTGTTGTACATTAAAATTTTAAATTATGCAAATGCATTTGGTGTATGACAGCTATATTTGAAGGCAGCTTTTTTTCACCTCCCTTGAGTTAATTGAGGAAGTCTGGCAGGAAACGGCCTCTCTTGGTGACATGTATATCTAGTGAATGCTCATACCTGGTGATCTTGTACCTAAGAAGAAAATCACTCATGTTCACCAGAAATGCTCATTAAACAAACTTAAATTGGTTCCATTGTCTGAAACTTGACTGTTCCCACTGGACTGTGATGAATGCTGCTCATTACTTAGATTAAGCTTTCAGCTTTGGGAAGAGTACTACATTGTAAAATGTTTCACATTATTAGGCAAAGAGAAGGTAGTCATGTAGACAAATGGTAGAGTTTTAATCAATTAACTGGAAAAGTCTATATGTACTACATACTGTCAGACTTATAACAGTTTACAATTAATGCTGGGAGTGGAAGTGTTTTTATACCCACTGGGGAGAAAAAGTTGTCCCTGGGTGTGTTTCCTGTTAGGTGAAAAAGACCCTGAAATTGCATGATGTACTC